>JACEVL010003550.1:0-17639 GCA_020284085.1 Aporrectodea caliginosa
CAACAAGTCCGAAGATCATAATACGAGTTCTCCCAGCAAGATGGAACCCGTACTCATCAGCTCAGTGGTTCCAACATTTTTCAGAGCATCTTCTGCCTCGATAAGGTTTGAACATTTTCGTTCTGTCACCAGTGGCGGCGCCAGCATGGGGCTAGGGTGGGCTGAAGCCCCCTACCCCCTATCGGCGGCTCAGCCCCCAAACAAAAGTGGGCAATCACTGCCAATGCCAGAGAGGAGGAGAGATAGGGAAGGAATTTGAGTTTTAGCCCCCCCAAACCTGAAATCCTGGCGCCGCTACTGTCTGTCACCGATTGTATCAACGGCCAGATCTCGAGACATTCCTTGCACTTTTAAATCTTCTTTCGCATTGACCATAATTATTTGCTTTCCCCCGGTTACACGGCCTATCCAAGTGACCATAAAGTGTTCTAGTCTCGCTCTCAGCTCTTCGTGTGGTTTTCAATACAATCATTGTCTTGGTTTTTTGCACATTTATTCTGAGTTCAAATCTTTTACTGGTTTCATATGCTGGCTTTCAGAGCAAGGCACCCCTTATTAAAAAGGCATTCAGTCAACTACATCTGACCTTAATTTCAATTATTTTTCTTCCAGTTAGTTCTTTATTTTACCGACGAACAACGTTCTTTGTTATCAACCGCAGTGTTACGACTATTTCTACGTTAGTTTAAGTCCTAAAAATAGCTATAGACCTACGTAAGTAGTGACAATCAGTAGTCTTTCAAATATTTTGACAGAAAAGCTGCATAAATATCATCCAGCACCTTTGAGCCTTTGACAGGGTGTGACTGAAATAAGTAAATAACATTTAAACGCAGTCTTTATTGTCAGCATGTGAGAGGCGGCTGCATCTTTGACTTCGCCAGATGGCGTCAGACTCGATACGATCTCGTCGTCAGCATGCCACGCTTCATAAATCAGGTTGTAGATGAAACAAGTCTCTCTAGTTTTATCAATATTCAACAAAGATTGCCTGTTTCTGATTATGACCAAAACTAGAGTTGTGCTTCGTGAACGAGCTTTTGCAGTTACTGCATCTAGGTTTTGAAATTCTATTCCTGAATTTCGTTCTCAACTTAAAACTTACCTGTTTCGAATTGCTTATTCAGTAAAAAATATTCACCACAGGCTGTCTCTTTGTAGCAACAGACTGATCTTCTGGATGTTCACATAATTATGGTTTGGTTCTGATGCGCCATTAATTGATAATTTTATATCTTGTGCATTGGACTCTAGCGCTTAGAAGTCACTATTAATTTAAGGGATTTCTGGAACAGAGAAACTGAGGTGAGTCAGAAGCAAAGCTGTCCCCTGCATGCTGGGAAATTAGCGTATACACTGCCTGTTACTAGGTGTCTCCGCCAGTGATATTCGTTCCTCATCTCTTCGACTACAACCCAAGGCCTAAAGCAGTCCGTTTTCTGACCCTAAGCATGCAGTCGACTTGTCTGGAGTGTGTAGCACGTATAACATGAATGTTTTTAGAGATTAGCTCAGGTCAACTGCAAACGATTTCATTATTATACCTGAAATCTTACCATCATCATCATCAAATATTCGTTTAATAGAAATTCAGGTTGACAAAACCGCAAACTGAAACAGATAATCATAGAGTTCGGATAGTTCTAGGTCGACAAGCCATGTGGTCAAACAGTCAATCCCGCCCAGGTGTTATTCAATATTGTCAATACATGTTCTTGTACAGGAGTCGTGGTATAAAATTTCTATTGTCCTTCGGTGGTAGTTTGTACTCGTGGGCCCGTGTTCGTAGGTTGTAGCTGTGACTTCGAGACTCGGGAAGAAATCTTCTTAGCACGTGGTGCGGGCCATTTCAGATGCAATTTAGTAGTTTAAAGAAGAGTGTGCAGCTGACATTTCAGGGTACTGACAAAATTTGCCGCTTATATAGCTGCTTGGCGGGTAGTGCTAAACTTTGCTATTTTTTAGGCGCCCTTGTAACGGCATGGCTGTGTTACGGCGCCATATAAATTGTCATTATTATTATTCTGAATATTGTACGTACTGCTACAACCTGTTCTGTGAAGCGTAACAGGCTGAGAATTAGGCACGGGCGGAAAGAATATAACGCCATCTAGCGAATGGTTTTGCATCAGCCACCTCCTTTAACCGCCGCTGCTCAGAATGTGTAATATAACTGACGCAAAGAGATACGCATTGGTATACTTTTTATTTCGTATAATTTTTAATAGTAGTAGTAGTAGTAGTAGTAGTAGTAGTAGTAGTAGTAGTAGTAGTAGTAGTAGCAGTAGCAGTAGCAGTAGCAGTAGCAGTAGCAGTAGCAGTAGTAGTAGTAAGTAGCAGCAGCAGCAGTAGCAGCAACAGTAGCAGCAACAGCCAGTGTTTAATCTAGACGTCTCTGGGGGTAAAGTTCCCCCTCCCCCAGGATCGAGTTTTCCCCCCAGAAAAATTAAAGAGATGAAATTTTTGGCTGAAGAAAAATTAAACACATGTAATTTTGTAGAATATTGCCTTGGAAAACTCTCGATACTACCCCCTCGAAAATTCTTCTTCGAAAAGTCTTGTTACTACTACCCCCTCGAATATTGTTGGAAAATTGTTGTTATTACCCCTTGAAAATCCTTGGGTCGAAAATCCTTGGGAAACGCTTGTTACTACCCCCTCGAAAATTCGTGGAAAAATTTTTGAACTCTTGTTCTTGGTAACACTCGTCACTACCCCCCCCGGTCGTCAACTTTTATAATAAGCTGGATACCCCCCCAGAACCCTAAATTCCCCCCCGACAGCAAGGGGACTAGATTAAACACTGAGCAACAGCAACAGCAGCAGCAGCAGCAGCTAAGGAACAACAACAACATTTTTTGTTCCTGAGGGGTTATTTCTACCTCGGGTGAAAAGGTAATTATTATAATAGTTGATACCCTGATCATGTAACCCGCCACGTTGATCGTTGATTCTCCTTCATGTTTGGGGGCGTAGTGATCATGATGGAACAATGGCAACACTCTGGCGTGAAGAGCGGAATATCAAGCAGGAATCGGAATCGATACCCTCTATACCACGTAAAGTTCGACTCAACTCGATAAGTTGCAACTGTAAAATGTAAAATGAGCAGCAGGATAGATGGATAGATGGATAGACGGATTTGCGTCATCTTCCACCATGTTTGCCATCTATAGGGCGTACAGTTAAATTCGTCTCCTATTAAACTTGTTATCATCTGTTAATAAAACTTAATACTATAACATATAATCTCACTGCAGTTTGTCAGTTGGAATTAATAAATAAACACGAGGATTATTATGTTACTTTTGGTGGTTTATTTTGTCTGGATGCGGAATTCTTTCTGCAGTTTTTTTGGCAATATTGGAGTTTATTTACTCTCGCTAACTTTACATGTTGGAATTGGAATTGTTTTTTTAGTTTCTGCCACGGATAAATTATATTAACTTCGTTACGGCATTTTCTTCGCCGGATTTGCGTCATCTTCCACCAACGCGGGACTGGTAACTGCCAGTGATCTTTGATTCTGGTCTTACTGGGTTTGCACCATGCCAATGATCCTTGAGTATGCACTGGTCTTACTGGAATTTAGACCATGCCAGTGATCTTTGATTTTGATTACTGGGTTTGCACCATGCCAATGATTACTGAGTATGCACTGGTCTTACTGGAATTTAGACCATGCCAATGATGGTCTTACTGGGTTTGCACCATGCCAATGAGTATGCACTGGTCTTACTGGAATTTAGACCATGCCAGTGATCTTTGATTCTGGTCTTACTGGGTTTGCACCATGCCAATGATCCTTGAGTATGCACTGGTCTTACTGGAATTTAGACCATGCCAGTGATCTTTGATTCTGGTCTTACTGGGTTTGCACCATGCCAATGATCCTTGAGTATGCACTGGTCTTACTGGAATTTAGACCATGCCAGTGATCTTTGATTCTGGTCTTACTGGGTTTGCACCATGCCAATGATCCTTGAGTATGCACTGGTCTTACTGGAATTTAGACCATGCCAGTGATCTTTGATTCTGGTCTTACTGGGTTTGCACCATGCCAATGATCCTTGAGTATGCACTGGTCTTACTGGAATTTAGACCATGCCAGTGATCTTTGATTCTGGTCTTACTGGGTTTGCACCATGCCAATGATCCTTGAGTATGCACTGGTCTTACTGGAATTTAGACCATGCCAGTGATCTTTGATTCTGGTCTTACTGGGTTTTGCACCATGCCAATGATCCTTGAGTATGCACTGGTCTTACTGGAATTTAGACCATGCCAGTGATCTTTGATTCTGGTCTTACTGGGTTTGCACCATGCCAATGATCCTTGAGTATGCACTGGTCTTACTGGAATTTAGACCATGCCAGTGATCTTTGATTCTGGTCTTACTGGGTTTGCACCATGCCAATGATCCTTGAGTATGCACTGGTCTTACTGGAATTTAGACCATGCCAGTGATCTTTGATTCTGGTCTTACTGGGTTTGCACCATGCCAATGATCCTTGAGTATGCACTGGTCTTACTGGAATTTAGACCATGCCAGTGATCTTTGATTCTGGTCTTACTGGGTTTTTGCACCATGCCAATGATCCTTGAGTATGCACTGGTCTTACTGGAATTTAGACCATGCCAGTGATCTTTGATTCTGGTCTTACTGGGTTTGCACCATGCCAATGATCCTTGAGTATGCACTGGTCTTACTGGAATTTAGACCATGCCAGTGATCTTTGATTCTGGTCTTACTGGGTTTGCACCATGCCAATGATCCTTGAGTATGCACTGGTCTTACTGGAATTTAGACCATGCCAGTGATCTTTGATTCTGGTCTTACTGGGTTTTGCACCATGCCAATGATCCTTGAGTATGCACTGGTCTTACTGGAATTTAGACCATGCCAGTGATCTTTGATTCTGGTCTTACTGGGTTTGCACCATGCCAATGATCCTTGAGTATGCACTGGTCTTACTGGAATTTAGACCATGCCAGTGATCTTTGATTCTGGTCTTACTGGGTTTGCACCATGCCAATGATCCTTGAGTATGCACTGGTCTTACTGGAATTTAGACCATGCCAGTGATCTTTGATTCTGGTCTTACTGGGTTTGCACCATGCCAATGATCCTTGAGTATGCACTGGTCTTACTGGAATTTAGACCATGCCAGTGATCTTTGATTCTGGTCTTACTGGGTTTGCACCATGCCAATGATCCTTGAGTATGCACTGGTCTTACTGGAATTTAGACCATGCCAGTGATCTTTGATTCTGGTCTTACTGGGTTTGCACCATGCCAATGATCCTTGAGTATGCACTGGTCTTACTGGAATTTAGACCATGCCAGTGATCTTTGATTCTGGTCTTACTGGGTTTGCACCATGCCAATGATCCTTGAGTATGCACTGGTCTTACTGGAATTTAGACCATGCCAGTGATCTTTGATTCTGGTCTTACTGGGTTTGCACCATGCCAATGATCCTTGAGTATGCACTGGTCTTACTGGAATTTAGACCATGCCAGTGATCTTTGATTCTGGTCTTACTGGGTTTGCACCATGCCAATGATCCTTGAGTATGCACTGGTCTTACTGGAATTTAGACCATGCCAGTGATCTTTGATTCTGGTCTTACTGGGTTTGCACCATGCCAATGATCCTTGAGTATGCACTGGTCTTACTGGAATTTAGACCATGCCAGTGATCTTTGATTCTGGTCTTACTGGGTTTGCACCATGCCAATGATCCTTGAGTATGCACTGGTCTTACTGGAATTTAGACCATGCCAGTGATCTTTGATTCTGGTCTTACTGGGTTTTACACCATGCCAATGATCCTTGAGTATGCACTGGTCTTACTGGAATTTAGACCATGCCAGTGATCTTTGATTCTGGTCTTACTGGGTTTGCACCATGCCAATGATCCTTGAGTATGCACTGGTCTTACTGGAATTTAGACCATGCCAGTGATCTTTGATTCTGGTCTTACTGGGTTTGCACCATGCCAATGATCCTTGAGTATGCACTGGTCTTACTGGAATTTAGACCATGCCAGTGATCTTTGATTCTGGTCTTACTGGGTTTGCACCATGCCAATGATCCTTGAGTATGCACTGGTCTTACTGGAATTTAGACCATGCCAGTGATCTTTGATTCTGGTCTTACTGGGTTTTACACCATGCCAATGATCCTTGAGTATGCACTGGTCTTACTGGAATTTAGACCATGCCAGTGATCTTTTGATTCTGGTCTTACTGGGTTTACACCATGCCAATGATCCTTGAGTATGCACTGGTCTTACTGGAATTTAGACCATGCCAGTGATCTTTTATTCTGGTCTTACTGGGTTTTACACCATGCCAATGATCCTTGAGTATGCACTGGTCTTACTGGAATTTAGACCATGCCAGTGATCTTTGATTCTGGTCTTACTGGGTTTTGCACCATGCCAATGATCCTTGAGTATGCACTGGTCTTACTGGAATTTAGACCATGCCAGTGATCTTTTATTCTGGTCTTACTGGGTTTTACACCATGCCAATGATCCTTGAGTATGCACTGGTCTTACTGGAATTTAGACCATGCCAGTGATCTTTTATTCTGGTCTTACTGGGTTTTACACCATGCCAATGATCCTTGAGTATGCACTGGTCTTACTGGAATTTAGACCATGCCAGTGATCTTTGATTCTGGTCTTACTGGGTTTGCACCATGCCAATGATCCTTGAGTATGCACTGGTCTTACTGGAATTTAGACCATGCCAGTGATCTTTGATTCTGGTCTTACTGGGTTTTACACCATGCCAATGATCCTTGAGTATGCACTGGTCTTACTGGAATTTAGACCATGCCAGTGATCTTTTATTCTGGTCTTACTGGGTTTACACCATGCCAATGATCCTTGAGTATGCACTGGTCTTACTGGAATTTAGACCATGCCAGTGATCTTTTATTCTGGTCTTACTGGGTTTTACACCATGCCAATGATCCTTGAGTATGCACTGGTCTTACTGGAATTTAGACCATGCCAGTGATCTTTTATTCTGGTCTTACTGGGTTTTACACCATGCCAATGATCCTTGAGTATGCACTGGTCTTACTGGAATTTAGACCATGCCAGTGATCTTTTATTCTGGTCTTACTGGGTTTTACACCATGCCAATGATCCTTGAGTATGCACTGGTCTTACTGGAATTTAGACCATGCCAGTGATCTTTTATTCTGGTCTTACTGGGTTTACACCATGCCAATGATCCTTGAGTATGCACTGGTCTTACTGGAATTTAGACCATGCCAGTGATCTTTTATTCTGGTCTTACTGGGTTTTACACCATGCCAATGATCCTTGAGTATGCACTGGTCTTACTGGAATTTAGACCATGCCAGTGATCTTTTATTCTGGTCTTACTGGGTTTACACCATGCCAATGATCCTTGAGTATGCACTGGTCTTACTGGAATTTAGACCATGCCAGTGATCTTTTATTCTGGTCTTACTGGGTTTTACACCATGCCAATGATCCTTGAGTATGCACTGGTCTTACTGGAATTTAGACCATGCCAGTGATCTTTTATTCTGGTCTTACTGGGTTTACACCATGCCAATGATCCTTGAGTATGCACTGGTCTTACTGGAATTTAGACCATGCCAGTGATCTTTTATTCTGGTCTTACTGGGTTTTACACCATGCCAATGATCCTTGAGTATGCACTGGTCTTACTGGAATTTAGACCATGCCAGTGATCTTTTATTCTGGTCTTACTGGGTTTTACACCATGCCAATGATCCTTGAGTATGCACTGGTCTTACTGGAATTTAGACCATGCCAGTGATCTTTTATTCTGGTCTTACTGGGTTTTACACCATGCCAATGATCCTTGAGTATGCACTGGTCTTACTGGAATTTAGACCATGCCAGTGATCTTTTATTCTGGTCTTACTGGGTTTTACACCATGCCAATGATCCTTGAGTATGCACTGGTCTTACTGGAATTTAGACCATGCCAGTGATCTTTTATTCTGGTCTTACTGGGTTTTACACCATGCCAATGATCCTTGAGTATGCACTGGTCTTATTGGAATTTAGACCATGCCAGTGATCTTTTATTCTGGTCTTACTGGGTTTACACCATGCCAATGATCCTTGAGTATGCACTGGTCTTACTGGAATTTAGACCATGCCAGTGATCTTTTATTCTGGTCTTACTGGGTTTTACACCATGCCAATGATCCTTGAGTATGCACTGGTCTTACTGGAATTTAGACCATGCCAGTGATCTTTTATTCTGGTCTTACTGGGTTTACACCATGCCAATGATCCTTGAGTATGCACTGGTCTTACTGGAATTTAGACCATGCCAGTGATCTTTTATTCTGGTCTTACTGGGTTTTACACCATGCCAATGATCCTTGAGTATGCACTGGTCTTACTGGAATTTAGACCATGCCAGTGATCTTTTATTCTGGTCTTACTGGGTTTTACACCATGCCAATGATCCTTGAGTATGCACTGGTCTTACTGGAATTTAGACCATGCCAGTGATCTTTTATTCTGGTCTTACTGGGTTTACACCATGCCAATGATCCTTGAGTATGCACTGGTCTTATTGGAATTTAGACCATGCCAGTGATCTTTTATTCTGGTCTTACTGGGTTTTACACCATGCCAATGATCCTTGAGTATGCACTGGTCTTACTGGAATTTAGACCATGCCAGTGATCTTTTATTCTGGTCTTACTGGGTTTTACACCATGCCAATGATCCTTGAGTATGCACTGGTCTTACTGGAATTTAGACCATGCCAGTGATCTTTTATTCTGGTCTTACTGGGTTTTACACCATGCCAATGATCCTTGAGTATGCACTGGTCTTACTGGAATTTAGACCATGCCAGTGATCTTTTATTCTGGTCTTACTGGGTTTTACACCATGCCAATGATCCTTGAGTATGCACTGGTCTTACTGGAATTTAGACCATGCCAGTGATCTTTTATTCTGGTCTTACTGGGTTTTACACCATGCCAATGATCCTTGAGTATGCACTGGTCTTACTGGAATTTAGACCATGCCAGTGATCTTTTATTCTGGTCTTACTGGGTTTTACACCATGCCAATGATCCTTGAGTATGCACTGGTCTTATTGGAATTTAGACCATGCCAGTGATCTTTTATTCTGGTCTTACTGGGTTTTACACCATGCCAATGATCCTTGAGTATGCACTGGTCTTATTGGAATTTAGACCATGCCAGTGATCTTTTATTCTGGTCTTACTGGGTTTTACACCATGCCAATGATCCTTGAGTATGCACTGGTCTTACTGGAATTTAGACCATGCCAGTGATCTTTTATTCTGGTCTTACTGGGTTTTACACCATGCCAATGATCCTTGAGTATGCACTGGTCTTACTGGAATTTAGACCATGCCAGTGATCTTTTATTCTGGTCTTACTGGGTTTTACACCATGCCAATGATCCTTGAGTATGCACTGGTCTTACTGGAATTTAGACCATGCCAGTGATCTTTTATTCTGGTCTTACTGGGTTTTACACCATGCCAATGATCCTTGAGTATGCACTGGTCTTACTGGAATTTAGACCATGCCAGTGATCTTTTATTCTGGTCTTACTGGGTTTTACACCATGCCAATGATCCTTGAGTATGCACTGGTCTTACTGGAATTTAGACCATGCCAGTGATCTTTTATTCTGGTCTTACTGGGTTTTACACCATGCCAATGATCCTTGAGTATGCACTGGTCTTACTGGAATTTAGACCATGCCAGTGATCTTTTATTCTGGTCTTACTGGGTTTACACCATGCCAATGATCCTTGAGTATGCACTGGTCTTACTGGAATTTAGACCATGCCAGTGATCTTTTATTCTGGTCTTACTGGGTTTTACACCATGCCAATGATCCTTGAGTATGCACTGGTCTTACTGGAATTTAGACCATGCCAGTGATCTTTTATTCTGGTCTTACTGGGTTTTACACCATGCCAATGATCCTTGAGTATGCACTGGTCTTACTGGAATTTAGACCATGCCAGTGATCTTTTATTCTGGTCTTACTGGGTTTTACACCATGCCAATGATCCTTGAGTATGCACTGGTCTTACTGGAATTTAGACCATGCCAGTGATCTTTTATTCT
The DNA here is from genome assembly GCA_020284085.1 of Aporrectodea caliginosa. NCBI lineage: Eukaryota > Metazoa > Annelida > Clitellata > Crassiclitellata > Lumbricidae > Aporrectodea > Aporrectodea caliginosa. The sequence continues at coordinate 10,151 of JACEVL010003550.1, forward strand.
GGTCTTACTGGGTTTTACACCATGCCAATGATCCTTGAGTATGCACTGGTCTTACTGGAATTTAGACCATGCCAGTGATCTTTTATTCTGGTCTTACTGGGTTTTACACCATGCCAATGATCCTTGAGTATGCACTGGTCTTATTGGAATTTAGACCATGCCAGTGATCTTTTATTCTGGTCTTACTGGGTTTTACACCATGCCAATGATCCTTGAGTATGCACTGGTCTTACTGGAATTTAGACCATGCCAGTGATCTTTTATTCTGGTCTTACTGGGTTTTACACCATGCCAATGATCCTTGAGTATGCACTGGTCTTACTGGAATTTAGACCATGCCAGTGATCTTTTATTCTGGTCTTACTGGGTTTTACACCATGCCAATGATCCTTGAGTATGCACTGGTCTTATTGGAATTTAGACCATGCCAGTGATCTTTTATTCTGGTCTTACTGGGTTTTACACCATGCCAATGATCCTTGAGTATGCACTGGTCTTATTGGAATTTAGACCATGCCAGTGATCTTTTATTCTGGTCTTACTGGGTTTTACACCATGCCAATGATCCTTGAGTATGCACTGGTCTTACTGGAATTTAGACCATGCCAGTGATCTTTTATTCTGGTCTTACTGGGTTTTACACCATGCCAATGATCCTTGAGTATGCACTGGTCTTATTGGAATTTAGACCATGCCAGTGATCTTTTATTCTGGTCTTACTGGGTTTTACACCATGCCAATGATCCTTGAGTATGCACTGGTCTTATTGGAATTTAGACCATGCCAGTGATCTTTTATTCTGGTCTTACTGGGTTTTACACCATGCCAATGATCCTTGAGTATGCACTGGTCTTACTGGAATTTAGACCATGCCAGTGATCTTTTATTCTGGTCTTACTGGGTTTTACACCATGCCAATGATCCTTGAGTATGCACTGGTCTTATTGGAATTTAGACCATGCCAGTGATCTTTTATTCTGGTCTTACTGGGTTTTACACCATGCCAATGATCCTTGAGTATGCACTGGTCTTATTGGAATTTAGACCATGCCAGTGATCTTTTATTCTGGTCTTACTGGGTTTTACACCATGCCAATGATCCTTGAGTATGCACTGGTCTTATTGGAATTTAGACCATGCCAGTGATCTTTTATTCTGGTCTTACTGGGTTTTACACCATGCCAATGATCCTTGAGTATGCACTGGTCTTATTGGAATTTAGACCATGCCAGTGATCTTTTATTCTGGTCTTACTGGGTTTTACACCATGCCAATGATCCTTGAGTATGCACTGGTCTTATTGGAATTTAGACCATGCCAGTGATCTTTTATTCTGGTCTTACTGGGTTTTACACCATGCCAATGATCCTTGAGTATGCACTGGTCTTATTGGAATTTAGACCATGCCAGTGATCTTTTATTCTGGTCTTACTGGGTTTTACACCATGCCAATGATCCTTGAGTATGCACTGGTCTTACTGGAATTTAGACCATGCCAGTGATCTTTTATTCTGGTCTTACTGGGTTTTACACCATGCCAATGATCCTTGAGTATGCACTGGTCTTATTGGAATTTAGACCATGCCAGTGATCTTTTATTCTGGTCTTACTGGGTTTTACACCATGCCAATGATCCTTGAGTATGCACTGGTCTTATTGGAATTTAGACCATGCCAGTGATCTTTTATTCTGGTCTTACTGGGTTTTACACCATGCCAATGATCCTTGAGTATGCACTGGTCTTATTGGAATTTAGACCATGCCAGTGATCTTTTATTCTGGTCTTACTGGGTTTTACACCATGCCAATGATCCTTGAGTATGCACTGGTCTTATTGGAATTTAGACCATGCCAGTGATCTTTTATTCTGGTCTTACTGGGTTTTACACCATGCCAATGATCCTTGAGTATGCACTGGTCTTATTGGAATTTAGACCATGCCAGTGATCTTTTATTCTGGTCTTACTGGGTTTTACACCATGCCAATGATCCTTGAGTATGCACTGGTCTTACTGGAATTTAGACCATGCCAGTGATCTTTTATTCTGGTCTTACTGGGTTTTACACCATGCCAATGATCCTTGAGTATGCACTGGTCTTACTGGAATTTAGACCATGCCAGTGATCTTTTATTCTGGTCTTACTGGGTTTTACACCATGCCAATGATCCTTGAGTATGCACTGGTCTTACTGGAATTTAGACCATGCCAGTGATCTTTTATTCTGGTCTTACTGGGTTTTACACCATGCCAATGATCCTTGAGTATGCACTGGTCTTACTGGAATTTAGACCATGCCAGTGATCTTTTATTCTGGTCTTACTGGGTTTTACACCATGCCAATGATCCTTGAGTATGCACTGGTCTTATTGGAATTTAGACCATGCCAGTGATCTTTTATTCTGGTCTTACTGGGTTTTACACCATGCCAATGATCCTTGAGTATGCACTGGTCTTATTGGAATTTAGACCATGCCAGTGATCTTTTATTCTGGTCTTACTGGGTTTTACACCATGCCAATGATCCTTGAGTATGCACTGGTCTTATTGGAATTTAGACCATGCCAGTGATCTTTTATTCTGGTCTTACTGGGTTTTACACCATGCCAATGATCCTTGAGTATGCACTGGTCTTATTGGAATTTAGACCATGCCAGTGATCTTTTATTCTGGTCTTACTGGGTTTTACACCATGCCAATGATCCTTGAGTATGCACTGGTCTTATTGGAATTTAGACCATGCCAGTGATCTTTTATTCTGGTCTTACTGGGTTTTACACCATGCCAATGATCCTTGAGTATGCACTGGTCTTACTGGAATTTAGACCATGCCAGTGATCTTTTATTCTGGTCTTACTGGGTTTTACACCATGCCAATGATCCTTGAGTATGCACTGGTCTTATTGGAATTTAGACCATGCCAGTGATCTTTTATTCTGGTCTTACTGGGTTTTACACCATGCCAATGATCCTTGAGTATGCACTGGTCTTATTGGAATTTAGACCATGCCAGTGATCTTTTATTCTGGTCTTACTGGGTTTTACACCATGCCAATGATCCTTGAGTATGCACTGGTCTTACTGGAATTTAGACCATGCCAGTGATCTTTTATTCTGGTCTTACTGGGTTTTACACCATGCCAATGATCCTTGAGTATGCACTGGTCTTATTGGAATTTAGACCATGCCAGTGATCTTTTATTCTGGTCTTACTGGGTTTTACACCATGCCAATGATCCTTGAGTATGCACTGGTCTTATTGGAATTTAGACCATGCCAGTGATCTTTTATTCTGGTCTTACTGGGTTTTACACCATGCCAATGATCCTTGAGTATGCACTGGTCTTATTGGAATTTAGACCATGCCAGTGATCTTTTATTCTGGTCTTACTGGGTTTTACACCATGCCAATGATCCTTGAGTATGCACTGGTCTTATTGGAATTTAGACCATGCCAGTGATCTTTTATTCTGGTCTTACTGGGTTTTACACCATGCCAATGATCCTTGAGTATGCACTGGTCTTACTGGAATTTAGACCATGCCAGTGATCTTTTATTCTGGTCTTACTGGGTTTTACACCATGCCAATGATCCTTGAGTATGCACTGGTCTTATTGGAATTTAGACCATGCCAGTGATCTTTTATTCTGGTCTTACTGGGTTTTACACCATGCCAATGATCCTTGAGTATGCACTGGTCTTACTGGAATTTAGACCATGCCAGTGATCTTTTATTCTGGTCTTACTGGGTTTTACACCATGCCAATGATCCTTGAGTATGCACTGGTCTTATTGGAATTTAGACCATGCCAGTGATCTTTTATTCTGGTCTTACTGGGTTTTACACCATGCCAATGATCCTTGAGTATGCACTGGTCTTATTGGAATTTAGACCATGCCAGTGATCTTTTATTCTGGTCTTACTGGGTTTTACACCATGCCAATGATCCTTGAGTATGCACTGGTCTTACTGGAATTTAGACCATGCCAGTGATCTTTTATTCTGGTCTTACTGGGTTTTACACCATGCCAATGATCCTTGAGTATGCACTGGTCTTATTGGAATTTAGACCATGCCAGTGATCTTTTATTCTGGTCTTTACTGGGATCCTTTTACACCATGCCAATGATCCTTGAGTATGCACTGGTCTTACTGGAATTTAGACCATGCCAGTGATCTTTTATTCTGGTCTTACTGGGTTTTACACCATGCCAATGATCCTTGAGTATGCACTGGTCTTACTGGAATTTAGACCATGCCAGTGATCTTTATTCTGGTCTTACTGGGTTTTACACCATGCCAATGATCCTTGAGTATGCACTGGTCTTATTGGAATTTAGACCATGCCAGTGATCTTTTATTCTGGTCTTACTGGGTTTTACACCATGCCAATGATCCTTGAGTATGCACTGGTCTTATTGGAATTTAGACCATGCCAGTGATCTTTTATTCTGGTCTTACTGGGTTTTACACCATGCCAATGATCCTTGAGTATGCACTGGTCTTATTGGAATTTAGACCATGCCAGTGATCTTTTATTCTGGTCTTACTGGGTTTTACACCATGCCAATGATCCTTGAGTATGCACTGGTCTTACTGGAATTTAGACCATGCCAGTGATCTTTTATTCTGGTCTTACTGGGTTTTACACCATGCCAATGATCCTTGAGTATGCACTGGTCTTACTGGAATTTAGACCATGCCAGTGATCTTTTATTCTGGTCTTACTGGGTTTTACACCATGCCAATGATCCTTGAGTATGCACTGGTCTTATTGGAATTTAGACCATGCCAGTGATCTTTTATTCTGGTCTTACTGGGTTTTACACCATGCCAATGATCCTTGAGTATGCACTGGTCTTATTGGAATTTAGACCATGCCAGTGATCTTTTATTCTGGTCTTACTGGGTTTTACACCAAGCCAATGATCCTTGAGTATGCACTGGTCTTATTGGAATTTAGACCATGCCAGTGATCTTTTATTCTGGTCTTACTGGGTTTTACACCATGCCAATGATCCTTGAGTATGCACTGGTCTTATTGGAATTTAGACCATGCCAGTGATCTTTTATTCTGGTCTTACTGGGTTTTACACCATGCCAATGATCCTTGAGTATGCACTGGTCTTATTGGAATTTAGACCATGCCAGTGATCTTTTATTCTGGTCTTACTGGGTTTTACACCATGCCAATGATCCTTGAGTATGCACTGGTCTTACAAGCCAATGATCCTTTATGCACTGGTCTTATTTAGACCATGCCAGTGATCTTTTATTCTGGTCTTACTGGGTTTTACACCATGCCAATGATCCTTGACTATGCACTGGTCTTATTGGAATTTAGACCATGCCAGTGATCTTTTATTCTGGTCTTACTGGGTTTTACACCATGCCAATGATCCTTGAGTATGCACTGGTCTTACTGGAATTTAGACCATGCCAGTGATCTTTTATTCTGGTCTTACTGGGTTTACACCATGCCAATGATCCTTGACTATGCACTGGTCTTATTGGAATTTAGACCAAGAATAAAGCAATACTTGGTACCGCCAATATTTTGTTGGTATTGCATGTGTATCGCCGATCCTTTTTTTGCCTGTCAGCGATACTCGATACCAATACTTTTTCCACTATAATTTATATGGTTTCTCTTCGGCTTAACTAAGTTGCGATTAAAAAAAATCAAAAAAGTGTGAAATAATTCATTACGCTTCAAAAATTGCCTCTTACCATATTTTAAAATACTTAGGCAATACAATACAATAATAATTTAGATATCATCACGTATTTTATGTGAATAAACATTAACTTACTTATCGAAAGGTATTGGTAAAAATACATGGTATTTCTACTGCAATACTTTTAAGAAATAGTATCTGTATTGGTACATTTAATACTTTTATTAGGAGGTATTGGTATTGCCATTACTTTTTTCCAGTATTGTTTACAGCCCTGATGCTCCAAATCGGGGTCACAGAACAAGACTCAGTGAGAGCATCGGCATCTATGTTCCATGGCGCCCGAATCCCTACACCTACCTAGGCCCTCATATTCTGAGGCTAAGAAAATTAATTTGCTTCACTTCATATGATGACAAACTCTGCTTTGGGTGCTTACGTTCTTTCGAAACACTTAAACTAGGCCCCTAATCACTAGAACTCATGATATGTAGAGTCAAGAAATAGTTCGGGGTGAGTGCCCATGATGGAAATTTAACTTGCCGTATCTGAATTGTTTGGAGCAATTACCATCTATCACTGTCTTTATTGTAAGAGAGGTTTGCTGATTAGCAAGTTTAATCACGATTAAGCGATTAAAATTTGTAAGAAAATTAATTGACAACGCATGTCACAATAGATAACAAGCAAACATTTAGTCATGTACAATCTCACTTTCAATTTGTGCAGTCAATAAACAATAAGGAAACATGCTTTAACTACTTGTTTTTACTTTTTAGTTTTTACTTTAAAGTTTAAACTGAGCGGTTTTATCAAGAATTGTCTTAGAGCATTTCTTGAAGATATATATCTTCTGCGGCGGAAAATCTGCCGCAGAATTACTATTTTCGAAGGCGGAAGAAATATTATTACATACACACCCCCGAAGCATGCGCATTAATTTAAAATGCGTTTCTTCCACTGAAATTGGCGTCGTGGTGTCGGTTAGATTCAGGTTAGGGCTGTGACGGTCGGTTAGGTCAGGGTTAGGTTAGAGTCGTCGATCATTAGATCAAATTCGAAAAGAATTTCCGCCACCAAGTAATTTTCCAACGCAGAAGGGTCAGGGTTAGGGTTAGAGTCGTCGATCATTAGATCAAATTCGAAAGAATTTCCGCCGCAGAAGTAATTTTCCGCCGCAGAAGCACCACGCTTTCTAGAAATAATTGGGCGCAATGACAATCGCGTTAACTGCGCATAAAAAATTGTTTCGCGTTAATTAACGCAATTCATCGCGTTAATAACGCGTTAAATGCTAAATGTCGTTAAATGTCTAAGATCTTTGAACCTGCTTTTATTAGTTGTAGGGTGAACTTATCAATTCTAACCGTGTTCTGATGTCACTTCGACTCACTTGTCCATTAGTTTTGCTGATTAATATACTTTAAATCAACCATCGAACAACTTAGTCAGTCTAAGTGGAACGACGAATAATCTATTTCTTAATTAATGCGAAGAAGAAAATGAAACTTCTTACTCGAATCTTCGCATCATCACATGTGTGGTTGCATACACTCTGTTCGTTGTGCTGTTTTCTAGCTGTCTGCGGTTGCTTTAAACGCCGACCGTCTTGAAATTCTTGTTCATTAGAAGATGTCTTGCTCTTTCGAAGATTCAAAACGTCGACCGTCTTGGAATTCTTGTTGATTCAAAGATTTTAGAGCGCAGACCAAAGATTTTTTATTAAAAATAATTTTTTTTAAATTTTTGGCTTTGACCGTCTTGCACGAACGATTGAGAAACGTTCCACGTGTACCATGACAACGTCTAT
>JACEVL010003551.1:0-15707 GCA_020284085.1 Aporrectodea caliginosa
TGGCCTGTACACTACCGGTTTGGCTCTTGTACTCTATCGGTTTGGCCTGTACTCTATCGGTTTAGCTTGTACTCTATCGGTTGGGCCTGTACTTCATCGGTTTGGCCTGTACTCTATCGGTTTGGTCATACTCTAATCGGTTTTGCCTCGTACTCTATTGGTTTGCTTCGTACTCTATCGGTTTGCCTCGTTCTCTATCGGTTTGCTTTGTACTCTATCGGTTTGCCTCGTACTATCAAGGTTTGCCTCGTACTCTATCGGTTTTGCTGTTTCGTACTCTATTGGTTTGCCTCGTACTCTATCGGTTTCTCTCGTACTCTATCGGTTTTGCCTCGTACTCTATCGGTTTGCTTCTGTACTCTATCGGTTTGCCTCGTATTCTATCGGTTTGCTTCTTTACTCTATCGGTTTGCCTCATTACTCTATCGGTTTGCCTCGTACTCCATCGGTTTGCCTCGTACTCTATCTGTTTCTTTCGATAGTTTTATGCAAAAGAACGTAAACTATAATAATATAATGCAACAGGAAATGGAAATCACACAGCAACGAATGACTAATTCATATGCAAAAATACAACAACCACATATCTCCAACAATTCAGTTCTATCAACTACTATGTTTACAAATACATGTACATAGTGCAGAAATGATTTAACCAGTACCGGAATATAAAACCTTATTCTTCACAGCAGTCTGCCGCTAGGTGGCAGCGCAATGTGGCACTGCTGAAAACGACAGTGTGAAGAAAAAACATATACAGGAAAAGTCACAAAAGCAAAAGTCTTTTTTTGTTTTATTCTAAAGAAGGGTACGAAAAAAAGTAGACTGGGGGTTATTTTTTTACCCCCCGGTTACCGTATAAGGGTTAAACATAACAATTCAGTGTGCAGACAATTAACGACGCGATGTAACACTTCTACACAAAGCCCAATGTGAAGTCAGGAGCAAAAGGCTCACGTAGAAGGGTGTATGGTGTAATAAACGTGTGCGTAGATTAATTATTTCTTTAAAAACATGTAAATAAAAAAAATATAATAATATTAATAAAATAATAGCAAAAACAGTCTTAGCAGTTTAGAGTCGAAGAAAAGATCTTCTTAAACACCTTAGAAACATTTCTAATTTACTCTATATATTTGTAAACTGCGTTTAATCGTAGAGTCATAGACACTTAACCCTAGGGCTACCAAGCTTTTTTTGTAACACGGACTACCAAGGGGGGGTGGTTACCACCCCCCTGGATTTCGGGTTTGGTTTCACATATCATAACTTGTAATATAGCAATGGATTCAGCATTCATTTCTGCACAGAATGGTATATTTAGTTGTACATTATGTGAATGCACCTCGACATTACATCACTTTTAACAATGGAACCCATTAATTAGCAATATTTTATATTATTGCGTACATTTTGTACTTTTGGATAAACAAATATAAGATTATGTGTGTTTTGAAACTAATCTATGTATAAAAGATACACAAAATCACCCTACACATGTTTATATAGTATAAATGTACATCCATACATATATATCCACACATATATATCGGTTTACGTTGTAATGCTGTATTCAGCCATTTTCACACAGATTACGCGTATTATTATTTATTTTGATCACTTCCGGTATTCAAAAGACAAAGATGTAGGTATGCAAATGAAGCCCTGCATTCCCTCTAAAGAATGGTATCTTTGTTTCTCTTCCAGGAAGACAAATGAATATGCTACAGACAAAAAACTAAGGGGGAGTGCTTCCATTCAGCCATTTTTCACACATATTACGCGTATTATTATTTATTTTGAGCACTTCCGGTTGTCTCAGGTCAACTCAGTGACCATAGAAATGTAGCCCCACATTCCCTCTATAGAATGGTAAAATTTGTGCCTCTTAATATTAAATGACGGATAAGATATAGTCGAAAATCTAGGGGGTGGTATCCACCCCTGGTGCCTCGGGTAAATTGGGTATAACTTTTGAACGGTGTGAGATATCATCTCACATTTTACCTCCAAACGTGTGTAAATGAACCCCTACAGCTGCCTAAAAAGAAAATTTTATTCCATACGGAAAAAGTTTGAGATGAAAACCTAGGGGGGGGTGGCAACCACCCCCTTGGTAGCCCGAGGGTTAATAAGCCTACGTTGTAAAAATGTCTCTACGCCCTGCAACTAAAATATACGGATAATGACAACGATGAAGGAAGAAGAAGAAGAAGAAGATGATGATGATGATGATGATGATGACGACGACGACGACGACGACGATGATGATGAAGTGGTGATGATGATGATGATGATGAAGGTGATGATGATGATGATGATGATGATGATGATGATGATGATGATGATGATGCTGATGATGATGTAAAATAGTATTAATGTGTGTTTTATTTTACGCTGCCCAAGTGGAGCGGCTATTCCCATATAGCGCTCATTTGAGTCCCGTCAAATATGTCTACTGGAATGGCTTGTAGGATTAAGACTAAATCTTTAACGAGTCGGCTTAATTAAGTCGAAATCAATAAATCGCGAATCAATAACGTCAGTTGATTAATGTAGAGTGTGTCGGGAAACTGGTTTTGCCGTTGCTGCAGTTGAATAATTGATGACCTGTGCTCGAAAGAAAGATGTGCCCCTACTTGCAGAAGCGGAGTGGTGGAATTGATAGGAGATTGTGCCTTTGGGAGGCATTTATCGTCTTTCTCCGTTTCTACGGACAATGACGGAAGAGGAGGCGTGCTAAAATGGATGTTGTAGCTGTGAGGAAAGTCTTCATATCCATTTGAAGACCGATTCTACAGCAGGGATCTACAGCGAAACATCTCAAAGCGTCATCAAAGCGATCCTTGCGGAGATAGTTGGCTACTTAAGCCAATCGTGGCGGGGACACCCGTTTTAGGTGAGAATTGCCTAGGGCATTCGATGTGGTCGGAAATTAGATATCATCAGATAGTTGGTTCTTTCATAAGCGGAGTAGTTGATGTAGCAACAACTTTTGACACTGACTTAAGACAGAAGAAGAAATGGATTGTGTTTTGTTTGCAGGAAAAATGGCTTAGAAATTATTCCTGGCCATTTTAAGCATAGACAGCCAACAACAGTCAAGTGTGAAGGTGGTCACTGATCACTGGTTTTGTTTTACTGTATTAAGAGATCAGATGATGGAAGATCCATCGAAAACTGAACAGCGTCGATAATACACATTTGCTGTAGAAAAATGTGTGCAACATCAACATTGAAGATATCGAGAGCAATTGAAACTGGAGATTATAGGCCAGAGAGCTATCAGCAGCTTATTCTAACGAATAGTGATTACTTTGAATCGTACAGATGCATGGAAACGGATGACGAATGTAACAGCTAGTATCGTACTGCTTATAAAACACGAATGAATGTTTAAAGATGTTAATCGTCTATTACTAAGTAAAAATTCGTAAAATAATGCAAGACAGTTCAAAATGAACCAGAGGCAAACTGTTAAGGCAACAGAAGTAGGAGGTAACCGAGTAACATCAAGACAACGCTGGCGTTTGGAGTTGATGACAATGATCAACGTCTGGCTAGGCTGCAGGTTGCTGCTGACCATCCTCGACAATGTTTCCGGTCTTAGCCTCGTCGACAGTCGATGTTACCGTGTTCAAGAAGCATCCTCGTCGGTCGAGGCGAGACTCAAGGTCATCTGCGAGAACCTCGGGGTCCTCCCTCAGGTTCCAGACTTTCCGTCGTCGTACAACGGCACCTACGAACTAGTCATCCGCAACGGAACTACCATCTTCGTCATCCAAGCCGCGGCATTTTCCAGCTGCGGAGCCAGGCGCCTGGTTCTTGTGGGTCTCGGCGTCACGCTGGTGGATCAGCGGGCGTTTAGCGGCCTTGAGTCTACGCTGGAGTATCTGGATATGGGATCGAACGAGATATCGAAGCTCCACCCGGATACCTTCGCTAGCCTTCAGAAGTTGACGTTCCTTGTACTCGATGGGAATCGCATCTACGCTGTTCCGGAAGGACTCCTTGCCACTCCGCGAAGCCTTGACTACGTCGATCTACGTCGTAACAGAATCGCTTCGCTTGCGTCACCGACTGGTCTGTTCAGACGCCAGAAGTACCTTCAGACCCTGCTCATCGGTGGGAACAGTCTCACGGCTCTCGACAACGGAACCTTCGAAGAACTTGACGACCTGCGCACGCTGGATCTGTCCGACAACGACCTCAAGGACCTGGACTACTCCATCTTCCGATACGTCGGGCATCTGATGAACCTCAGCCTAAGGAAAAACCGGTTGACTAGGATTCCTGCAAGCTTCTGCCAGTACCTTCAGTATCTCGTGGACCTCGATCTATCCTCAAACGAAGTGGGACATCTGTCAGAAGACGCATTTCAAGGATGTCCGGCTCTGAAGCTGCTCAACATATCCGAAAACTCCCTGACCACTCTCCCGGATAGATCGATAGAGATCCTACACGAGCTGCACACCTTGGACCTCTCCGGTAACAACCTCTCGACGTTTCGTTGGACTCATCTCCAGAATCTACGACTCCTCGCTCGACTCAACTTGAGCAGGAACAGTTTATCCAGTCTACCGACCGCCGTTTTCTTCTACAACGATAAACTCAAATCACTCAACCTGAGTTCCAATCTGCTTTCGTCCTTGGCTTTCGGAATGTTCAGCTCCTCCAATTCTCTCGAAACGTTAGACCTGTCGCAGAACGGGCTTACCTTCTCGGCCCTGGTGTCACTCCAAGCGCTTGTCATGACTAAATACCTCTATCTATCAGGCAATAGACTGGAAGGAGTCATTCCAGACCGTGCTTTTCAAAACCTCGCAGCTCTGGAATACCTGGATCTAAGCTTCAATCAGATCTCGCTGGTCAGAAAAGATTCTTTAACGGGTTTGCCGCAGTTGAAACAGCTTCATCTGGACCGTAACAGGATTGTTACGATCGCAGACGATGCCTTTGTCGGTAATTTCAATCTGTCGTTTCTATCGCTCACCGATAACCTTCTCCAAGATCTTTCCCGACTGCGCAGTAACTCCTTGCGGGTTCTCTACGCTGACCTTAACAACATGACTGACCTACAGTTGGCTGGAACCCTTAACCATCTCGAGGAGCTGCATTTGCGGAATAACCAAATCGCTAGCATAACTCTGCTAGTCACCTCGTTTCGACTTAAGCTTCTTGACCTGACCTATAATAGACTCGAGGTTTTAGACCTTAGCAACCTCCTTTCCAGCTTCCCATTCCTTGAACGCCTGATCCTAAGGGGCAATAGCATTCGGGAAATTCAGTCTGGAACCTTGCAGGGTGCAAGTACTCTCGTCGAGCTGGATCTCTCGGAGAACTGTCTTGCAACGATCAAGCACGAATACGTTGAAGGTCTTTCCCAGAGCCTGCTGCGATTTTCCGTGGATCACAACCCTCTCCTCTGCAGCTGCGAGATGCTCTGGCTGCGAGGTTACGCTCCACTGGTCAACCGTAACGACACCCTATGTTATTTCACCAACGGAACATCAAACAGTTGGACCGAGTCAACCTGTAGCTCCGTGAAAAACTGTTCAGACGCCTACCAATCGAATGACGACTCAGTTTACGATCCAGCCTGCTCCAGGCCATCTCTCCTCTCCGATGAGTTTCCATCCCTGACCTTTCCTGCTTGTTTTGCGCATCCTTCACGACCCTCAGACTCCACGAAAACACCTTTTCCTCCTTTCGCAGCCGTCTCAAACCCATCAACGACCCCAACGTACGTCTACATTCTGATACCCATCTTGGGTTGTGCATTGACCGTCACAGCAGCGGCCGCCCTTTTGGCAAGATGGTGCCGAAAGAGATCGAAGATTCCCATTCAGAACGGACCTCCCGCTATGCGTACCTTTCCCAGACTGGCCGTACCTTTCGAATCCTTCAAGATACCGAACGGTAACGGAATAGGTCGACCGACAAACTTTCAGCTCAGTACCCTTCACGTGCGCAATGCGGTGGCAGTCAGACGCTTCGGTCAAAGATACCTGAACGGAGTCAGAGGAATCACTCGCGAAAGTTAATGGGACAAAGACCGGTCTACCAGGACGCTTTTATAGCAAGACTAGCAGTTTTTACCCGGCGTTCGCCCGGGTTTTTCCTAGGCGTAATATGTAACGGCTGCAAATAAAGGCTACTTACTTACTTAATTACTATATTTGATGATGGGCTTCAAATATTTAAGAACATGTCCATAGGCCTATATCTGAACGGAAACGATATTTAGAGGTGATAGTAGGCCTAGTTGCTTTGCCCGTGTACTGCACGGGTTATCTCTACCTTATATAGGCTTATTATTTGTTCCCCGGGCTAAATAATTATAATAGACTAAGCTCGGTCGTTTTTCTATAACCTATTTTCTATTATAGACGTAGGCTATTCTTTGTTCCCCGGGCTAAATAATTATAATAGACGAAGTTCGGCCGTTATTGCGATTGTAATTTTTCGGAGCGACCCGCGTCTTTTAATGAAAGCGCCTGATTTGAAAATTAAGGCCGCGTGACGTAAGATTACATAATTAGCATGCGTGACGTGAACAAATGGCCATACTATGGCTTGCATAATTAAAATAGCCTCGTCGAAACAGTTGGAAATAATTTTAAATGTCCATATATCGGCGTTTAAATAAAATTGCGAGCTGAAAATAGTCGCGTTGATCATGACGTGGCGTAATAATGTTTTGTAAAATTTTGTACATCGCTAAAGCGTTCCGTTTCGGAGCCTTTAGATGCGGACAAACAAACATACAAACAAACAAACAAACGGAAGGAAAACGTAAACAGACTTCGCCTTATATTATAAGATCTTAGAGTATAACCCATTTTACACTACAACCGTATTTGACATTGCCCTCCTTCAAAGTTCTGGAAATTGTGCATACAGCCATACCAAAGGATATCGATGGCATTGAGTAAGTGTGGTCAAAATAGCGTATACAAGTACGTACATTGGTCAGAGCGTATAGGCTGTATCTCATGTGCCTTTGTACGAGAATGCGTGCGGTCGTGGGTTGCCTCCCGATGCTGGCTTATTTCAGTGATTTAAATCTTCGGCTAACACGGTCCGTACACGGGGACCTTAAATAGCGTGACGCCCATTCAAACGGGGAAACAGTGGTGAAGGATCTCACCCGATCAATTCATTGAAGAATGAACAGGATTGAGGCCATACTATGTTAAAACGTGTACATTTACATTTTACAATTGCACGTGACTGTCTGAGTGGACGCCCGAAACGAGCAATGGATATTGACCTTGTTTTGGTGCGCCATCGGTTGATGCCCTTTGTATTAGACAACACCGGCGCGATAGAAGTTAATTAATTGTAATTGTAATTACAGTACTCTAAGATTCTGCACTCAATATAATTATCCAAATTTCCTAAGACCTACCTCATGAAACTTCAGTCGTGTGGTGGCGTTGCAGTCGATGAACTTGTGTGGCCAATCAGCGTGGTCGCATCATTTAACAAGGCCCAATGACCGTGGTTGTGCCACCCGAAACTGATGCATATCATACCTTCAACTATAACATTATTATGTAGTTTTCGCAACCCTAGTTTACAACGTCGCCTAAAAATCCAATGAGTTCTAGTAACTGTTATTTTCTGTAAAAACGCTCGGGTGACATAAGCTACAGAAAAACCAGCTCATGATAACATTAAATAATAGGCTTATTCTGTTGTTGTAATTTAGACCTGAGTTTTAGCTTCCTTTGTTTGATTACCCTAATGAGAGTGGAGAAAGGCAGTGCCTCTTTGCCTTGATTAATTCAAAATTTATCATTTTTCAATTATTGTGTTTTAAAGACTGAAGGCTAGTTTCCCAAAGAATGCACCTTGTAATGTAGCTAATTTTTCAGATGGACATTTCTATTAAGAAATCATATTATTATAATCTCCTGTTTAGTCGTTGACCTATTTCACACAGAAATAGAGATTCAGCGCCAGAACTTTATTTCATTGGTTGAAACGTTTACCTGACATGGAAGACATGCATTCTACGGAAATTATTGATCAAGGACGTCTCCAAGTACCAGGTGTGCATCTTCTTGTCAACAGTTTCACCGCTGCCCTTCTCTCTTCTAAAGAGCTTACAGCCGGATGGAATAAGATAACGTGAAATTTTTTAATAATAATATTACCCAAGAGTAAGCTTACAAACTGCAGCACGCTATCTGCTGTGACAAAGGTCTGTTAGTTTGTGGAGATGAAACTTCATACGAATTGGTGTCTTTGAAGTGCCTGAAGTATTGCGGGACAGCTGTGGTCAATGGACCTATGGCAGGCCTACAGAGTAATGTTGGTGGCAATACTGTGGGCTGGGAGTTGTCCCAGTGTGGGCCCGTTTAATGTGGCCATCATCCAGGTTTATGCTTCAAAACATCATTTACCCTCAGACAACTGAAAGTAACAATGAATGTATTTGTTTTCTCGTGAGAAATTTGTATCATACTTTTCATGACCGTATTTTTTGCATGTTTGGTTTAGCGTTAATCTTGTACACATGTTAGAAAAAACAGAGAATACTATTAGAAACGGTGATCTGTTTTATTACTGTGATATATTAATGAATTAACATATATTCATAAATTAACACATATTCATAAATTAATATATGCAATATCAAAACGTTTCTTATAAATTAGTGTTTGCAAAAGTTGCAGCTCAAACCATGTTTCATAATGAGTCGTAGTTCTTCTCTACATGTTAGGGTGGTCTTTATTTGAAAGTGCACAATTTTGACCACTCTCACTGTATTATTTTCTTCTGTACCCAGTACCTATAAAGGTGGTCCTTATTTTGAACCAATCTCCTCGCTCCCTTTCTTCGTTTTGTTTCAAAACACTTGGAAACAATACAGTCAAAGCATGAACAGAATTTAACACTATAATAGAGAGTTTAATGTTTCTTGCAAAGTACAGAACTTCCACCGCTTTCTAATTATTAACACCTATGACTACTTGCTTGACATTACTAGAAATTTCTCTGTTTCCGCGTTAACAGCTATACACGAAATAATTTAAGTTTCTAGCGTTCATCGTATGCTCACAAAGTTTAGGAGATGGGTACGTCACTCCAGTTGGCAGCATCCTTGATCTAAAGTGTAGACCTAAAAGGCAGACTTTACCCTTACTGAAACTGCCAAGAGGCGAGACCACAGTTTCTAAAATAATTTCAGTAATAGAAGTTCGACGTCCATGAATGAACAATCGTTCAGTCATTGTGAGGCTTGATTGAAATTTTATTCTTAGTTTCCAGCTAAAGATTTTTACATGAGGAGTAGATGTAGCTGTCGGAGCAATTAGATGAATCGAGTTACCCCTAAATAAAAAAATCGTTCAAGGTTTTCATCTATGTAATTAAGTCAAAGAAACATAATAACAATGAAGACTGAAAAAACACAAAGGTTTAACTTTTAAGAACCACCCAGGACCACCCTAACACGTACATAGTCACAAAAGTGTTCAACATTCAACATGTTTGGATAATTTTATATGTTGGCGGTCAATTATAACGTTGCAATATATAGGGCCTACCAGTATTTCATGTTCAATATTTCTTTATGGTAATTGTTTTTCGCTGTACCTGGTAGTAAAGTAAAGTAACAAAGCTGCGGTAAATATTTTTCTTGCTGCCTCCCATTTCGCCAAAAAATACGTCGATATATGAACCTTTCACTGAAAAATACCTAGACTATTAAAATTTCTTACCCTGATTCTTGCCTTTCCTGGCTGCCCTTACCCCACCATTGTCTGCCCTATCGTTCAGCAGTTCCAGAGGGAACCCTACGCGCCCCAACCACATAGGCCACACCGTTCTACACTTTACCTGTAACATATTCAGCCTTGTACAAACTCATTCTCTTGACATAGAATTTGCAATGCCAAGCCATTACGTGTATGCATAAATACGGTTGTTACCGCTGTACATTTAATTGAAAAGGATTAAACATTACTAAACATTTACAATCTGCTGCATACACGATAACTAAGCTTATCGCTGTAATGCAATGCAGCGTTAAAGATCGTAGTGTAAAAACTGTCTGGATACAGTAACAAAAGTCTAATGAAAACCGTAAAACATCGGAACAGCACGGAAAACGTACGTTACTCAACATACAAGGATTAAGAAACGTTCTAAACTAAGCTAAAGTGTAAAACTAACGGAATTGTTCGCTCAGCTTAAACTGTAAAATGCAACGCGAGACCGCAAAATAATCTACTGAAACAAACTCAGACTCCTTGGTCGCGCAATCAAAATTCTGCATTCAAACAATCACCGTTTAAACAAAGTCCACAAAAGAGATCGAACCGCTCAATATTTTCGATGCATATGTCGAAAATCGGCTTTCAAACAACGGTAAATGGCGATTCGTAAACGATATTGTAACAAAACTCACGTGAAAATAAATTAATGAAAGAACATATTCATAGCCGTAAAAGAACGAGACAACAACAGCAGACATTCTTATTGTAATACTGTGCGTCTATAAATTCAATTCAGATCAAGGTAATTTCCTGCAACCACTGATGAGCAAAGATTATGTGGTGAAGGATCTCACCCTATAAATTCTTTGAAAACACCAGGGTCGGAGCCACAGGCCTCTACAGAAAAATGCGCATTTATATTTACGGGGTGCCTGGAGCCCACCCTAAGAAAACAAATCTGGTCAGCACTTGTGACTAATTCGTGTTTGACCACGACAATAGCGTAACGGAAGTAACTTTAACCTGAACCGTCTCGTTTTGACACCCTTCACTTTCGTCCGTCCGTCATCGTCGTCATCGTCGTCGTCGTCGTCATCATCATCATCATCATCATTTTGTCTATCTATCTATCTATCTATCTATCTATCTATCTATCTATCTATCTATCTATCTATCTATCTATCTATCTATCTATCTATCTATCTATCTATCCGTCCGTCCGTCCGTCCGTCCGTCCGTCCGTCCGTCCGTCCGTCCGTCCATCCATCCATCCATCCATCCATCCATCTATCTATGTATATGTCATACAATCGCATTAGGTCTCTCCACGTTTATAATAATTATTGACACGTTCGCCAAATGGTGAATTCTAATAGATCTGTTTCTATTCAGTGTCCTAAACGAAACAGGCCTACTTTGCCTACGCAGATACATTGCTGATAGTTTTCTTAGACCCTGTAACCCAATGCACCTCTGTTATTTTAACAGAAATCACGACAACAACGCCAGGAACCGCAGTAAAAACCTAACAACAATCAGCACAAGCAGTTTCCAGCTAAACCACTTGTACAAAAGTCTGTACACATTCAACTCACACACATTAGTCTGAAAAAGCCACAAACCTGCAAACAATGAACTTATCATGAGCCAACCTATGAAGAAAACTCGACGAATAATTATAATTAATGAGTCAAAAATTATTGTCTGTTGAGAGCAAAACATCTTATTTAACAGCAGGTGTAGATTTGAAGCGAGGCGACACCTGTGGGTAAGGAAGGACATCGGATATACAAACATCTGCACGACTTTCCAATCTTCTATTAAATAGGTTCCTTCTACACAACGATGGTACGCCATACTGTGCAGATCTACGCTGTAAAAACATAACGTCTGCTCTGTACACGTGCGCTTTATGGTAAGCCCTATGTACATCAACTGCCAACTGAAAATGCGATAACAACGCGAACAGTGACAGCAAGAAAACCCAACAGACATGTAAGCCTTAGTGCGTGATATGATTTGAATTATTGTGCGCTATATTAGACAAACACTGCTTCAAGCTGCAGGTCTAAAACCCGTAAGGAAATGTAACTGTAATCGAACATTTATATAGCGCCGCTCGAATAGTAAAACTAATCAGAGGCGCTTTCGACGCTACCCTAAATGATGTTAAACGTCATTGAGAAATAGACAATTACATCGGTTAGCAAAACAATGCACAGTAAAGGAAAAGTCACACGGTCTCCAAAGTCAAGTATTCACAGTATTTATAGCTACTTCGAAATGACCACACGATGGTCAGTTCAAATCGAACATCGCTTAATTAATAGTTATTTACAAAGATTGCGATTAGAAGCTAGAAAAGACCGCAGGGGTGTGTACACTGTGGCGTCATCTATGTCACGTTTGCGATCATATTATACGATGAGCAAAAAGCAAGTTAAACAACGCCTTTTCAATTGGAATGTAACAACATCAGATGTTCATCAAGCACCTTGAATTCACCGATTGATTAACTAATAAATTTTCGTCTCCAGTCGTTTACAACCAGGGTTTGCTTTACGTTAAAAGCCATTGAAGCAATAACTTATAGACTAACGCAATCAAAATAACAAATTAATATAGCTTATTTCCTGCCAGCATGCCCAAATGGAGTCCGGACCCATATTTTGCCGATATGGGTCACACATATACATGTATAATGTCCATGGAAATACTGGCATGGTTTCTGAAAATTTCTGAAACATAACTCCTCCTCCCATATAATATTATCTCTCCGGCGTTTGACAGGATAATTGGAAAGCTCTTTTAAAAAGCCCAAAGCCTCCAAATAATTTCCAAGAACCAAAGCACTTTCGGCGTAATAATGAGGGAGACATTGAGTTTGGTTGGCTCCAAGTCCTTGTTAACGAAGATTATATCTATAACAAAGCCATTGCAGCACAAAGGGTCACGTCCATAAAGGGCCAGAACCATAGCTATTCACTTTTAAAATAAACCTTGCTCACCATGAATTGACTCGAAATCGTGATCGTAAACTTCAAGTTTCTAATGCGCTACTGTAAAGCTATGCGCGGGGCACCAGCTTATTAACGAGCACTGCGCCGTAACAGAGGGCCACAGAACTACATCAGCTTCAAGCAGTCCAGAGAAAATATCGAAGAAAAATGTAATGCATGCAAGTCTATCTTCGCTTGACAAAATACACAATTAGCGATAGTCTCATCAGCCGGTTAACAGATTACTATAACGATAGTCTCATCAGTTATAAACAGATTGCTACTGATAGTCTCATCAGCCATAAACAGAGTGCTACTGATAGTCTCATCAGCCATAAACAGATTGCTACTGATAGTCTCATCAGCCAAAAACAGATTGCTACTGATAGTTTCATCAGCCATAAACAGATTGCTACTGATAGTTTCATCAGCCATAAACAGATTGCTACTGATAGTTTCATCAGCCATAAACAGATTGCTACTGATAGTTTCATCAGCCATAAACAGATTGCTACTAATAGTTTCATCAGCCATAAACAGATTGCTACTGATAGTTTCATCAGCCATAAACAGATTGCTACTGATAGTTTCATCAGCCATAAACAGATTGCTACTGATAGTTTCATCAGCCATAAACAGATTGCTACTGATAGTCTCATCAGTTATAAACAGATTTCTACTGATAGTCTCATCAGCCATAAACAGATTGCTACTATAGTCTCATCAGCCACAGACAGATTGCAACTGATAGTCTCATCAGCCATAAACAGATTGCTACTGATAGTTTCATCAGCCATAAACAGATTGCTACTGATAGTTCATCAGATAACAGATTCACTGATAGTTCATCAGCCATAAACAATTGCTACTGATAGTTTCATCAGCCATAAACAGATTGCTACTGATAGTTTCATCAGCCATAAACAGATTGCTACTGATAGTTTCATCAGCCACAAACAGATTGCTACTGATAGTTTCATCAGTTACTAACAGATTGCTACTGATAGTTTCAGCAGTTATAAACAGATTGCTACTGATAGTTTCATCAGCCATAAACAGATTGCTACTGATAGTTTCATCAGTTACTAACAGATTGCTACTGATAGTTTCATCAGCCATAAACAGATTGCTACTGATAGTTTCATCAGCCATAAACAGATTGCTACTGATAGTTTCATCAGCCATAAACAGATTGCTACTGATAGTTTCATCAGCCATAAACAGATTGCTACTGATAGTCTCAACAGTTACTAACAGATTGCTACTGATAGTCTCATCAGTTATAAACAGATTGCTACTATAGTCTCATCAGCCATAAACAGATTGCTACTGATAGTCTCAGCCATAAACAGATTGCTACTATAGTCTCATCAGCCATAAACAGATTGCTACTGATTGAACCGCACTGAGCATCTTTAAAATGTTAAAATGCAAGCGTTCTGTTAAGGTAATGATAACTCTGTTTTGAAAATTGGTTAATGCTTCGAGTGACTATTATAAAAAAAAGCTACAGCATCGATTCAGTGTTTTACACATCCAGAAAAGTTTTAGGTGTTTTTAGGTTTGGTGTGTCACCAACAATGAACATCAGCTCAGATATTTTCAATCTGTATTGCAGTATTCTTGTAACTCACAGTACACGGTTGTAACAAGACAGAACTTTCACCAAGATAAAGAAATTCAGAAAGGGGAGATGGTTGAATGGTAACACTCTGGCACGAAGATCAGAAGGACACGGTTTGACTCAACCTTCAACTCACTATTGGGGCGACTGTAAAACGAACAGTAGGACAGATGGGCGCTTTGGAGGCTGCAATACAGTTAATTTCAACTTCTGTTAAACTTGTTATAATCTGTTACTACCATATCATGTTACCTTACTGCTTACTTGTCAGTTTGAATTAATAAACGAATTATTATTATAAAAATTAGACTGGGAGACATTTTAACGCGTAGACCTGTGATCAGCGCCAAATTGATTTCTACTGAATTAAAAGGGAAGCGGCTTTGAAGCGATCGCAGTTACGACTAGAACTGAAGTTTACCTCATAAACTTTTAGGAAACCACAAAATAAACAAATGTCGAACAACAGTTCTTGAGATGCAAACCAACATCCCGATGATGGTGCCAAAACAGCCAGATATCTTCCGCAGCAAGGCGGCATCGGCATCAAAGGTATTATAAAATAATTATTGATTGCTCGTTGCACCGGCATCTCAAATACCTTGCTTATAATCCACACCTGTCCGTAGTACGTAGTCAGTTGATAGTAGTTCTCACCTTTCGGCGGTGAGCTGATTAAAATTCTCACCTGTTCGACCGCCACTCGGGGTTAAAAGTTCTCGCCTGCTGTAAATACCAGAGATCGGATTGCTTTGGGAAGAAGAATATTGACCGTCGAAGAATGAGAACCGTCCTGAATCCACATAGGACACATCCGAGACCCGTACCGTCTCCGAAAGATAGCTGCGCCCCTGGTCACTCCCCACTGACCCTCCGAACAATGGTCATTCAGGTGGAAATGACCTTGTATCGTTTGAGGTCAACGTCGCTGTCCCTCGTGCTAAGATATCCGGTTATCAGAGGTTTTGGTAGACTCGTCTGTTTGAGGATTTTCGTCGTCGCCTGGGCAGACCCCGTTGGCTCCGACATGTTCTCCACCGATCGACTCTTCGTGCTCGCCCGACGAGACTCGCTGCTGCCACCTCCGCCTCCGTGGCACTCCTGGAGCACGAGGGCCATGTTCGTGTAGGAACCGTTCTGGTCCTGCAGCAGGAATTGGCGATGCGGAACGATGATGCCGTCGGATGCGGTGCTCTCGACGGATGTCGGTCGGTGCCACTGGTGGCTGCGGGAACTGCGACTGCTCTGCAGGCTCTGGAAACTCTGGATGCTACGACGCTCGTCTATGTCCTCCAAGACGTTACGGAACGCACGGGCCACTCGCAGCTACAACAGAAAACCAGAAGGAGAATGACA
>JACEVL010003552.1:0-13286 GCA_020284085.1 Aporrectodea caliginosa
ATTGAGGGAACTGCTTGGCAAGTAAATCGTAATCAAGTTTAATTAGCTGTTGGCGAGTGCCAAGCCAGATCAATTGAGTCTTGGAAGAGTTGAGTGAAAGACGATTAGAGGACATCCAACAATTGAGATCAGCAGAAAGAGATTCAATAGATTGGGAAAGAGCAAGCTGATGAGAAGAGGGGCCATGAACAAAGGCCTGGACATCATCAGCATAGAGGTGACCAGAGGCTGAGTGTTTAGCAAAGAGAAGAGGAATATCGGCTGTAAACAAGATATAAAGAAGTGGACCCAGCACAGATCCTTGAGGGACTCCAACTTTAACAGGTACCCATGAGGTGCGGGAGTCTCCTAGAATAACCATTTGAGTACGATCAGTAAGATAGGAGCGAAACCAAAGAAGAGGAAGGCCACTAAGACCAAAGGAAATTTCAAGGCGATGTAATAGAATATCATGATCTACCATATCAAATGCTGAAGATGCATCAAAAAGTGCTAAGAGAGTAACGTGGGATTTATCCATAGCAGAATAGATGTCAGAGAGAAGAGAGGCGAATTTTGTGAATAGATATTTTAATTTTTGTTGCTGTGAGTAATTTTTCCCCTCTTCTTGTTGGTGTCAAATCTGTGGATATTTAATTACTCTTTTACTGGTGCTTTTTGCTTTTAGGATTGCGTATTGCATTATTATGATTTGCATAATTATTATAATAACAATCTTTTGCCTTAACTCTAGTTATATGTATGCGAGTTGGTTGATGAGGCGTATAATTAGATCTTAAGTATGTTTTATTATATAAGTAATAAAAATCTGATGTAAGTAAATTACATATATGGCATATTGTTCATTGAGTATCTATAACACTTTGTTTTAAGTATCACATGTTTAGTTTGGTTGCTGTATTGGAGTAAATATTACATTGCATCATAATGCAGTACTTCATATGTTGTAATAAGGAAAATGTAGTTGTTGTGTCTCATTGAACATGTTGAAAACAAACTTTAAGCAATTGTAATATGTTTGTATCAAATATTTTTTTACTTAATGACACTTACGTTTGAGTGTATTGGATGCTTGAACAGTCTACGGGTAAAATGTCGACTTTGTGAATTACTTATATCATTTAATGTTTGTGCTGTTTTTATCAAATTTTTATTCAAAAAAGTATAATGGTAAATAGTGAATGTTGTCACAAGATGCTAAACTGAAAATTAATAAATAATCACTTAAAAGAGTACAAGTAGAATAAGAATCTAACGTCATGATATTATTATAATTAAATTTGTATCGAATCATTTAATCACAGTGTGTGTATCACAGAAAGTAGGCCTAACTGATGCATTACTTTATGTTGTTTAACATTGAATTTTGTGACATTGTAAGGATTTATTTTGACACCTTTAAATGGTGTCGTTTGGACGTTAAATTTCTCGTTTTCATTGTATGGTATAAACTTACATTGTGAATTGTCGTCAACGGCCTTTGATGTCATAAGGCGACGTTAAACCTTTGATTAATAATAATAACGCTGCATTAATTTCGTTAATTAAAATTATGATTCAGCGATGCTACACTTCGTATTCTGGCAGTGCCAGTCCCAAGTCTGGTTCAAGGAAAAGCGACGCTAATGATCAAGTTCTTATCACACAGTGTCGTTAAACTGATACTACTACTATTGTTGCCACTCCTATGTTTTCCATCACGATCTATGTTTTCGATTTTGTCTATGTTTCTACGCTTTCTGGTCCGAGATCTATGTTTTATTGGTTTATGCGTGTTATAAAAATACGTATGTTTTCAGGAATTTCTAAAACATTAATTACATTTCGAAGGTATTTTCATAAAAATGTACTCCACACACTGCACATCACTAGAGAACCTGAGTGGCCGAGTGGGTTGGTAGCCCGCTCCCACGTCGGCGGCCGGGTTCGATTCCCGGTCGGTCGGTTTATCAGAGATTCATTTCTCGGATCTTTACTGCGGGTGGCTCGGTCGCAATATAAACGTGGAGTACAATACAACACAATACAACTGGGGCGCGGTGGTGTAGGGGTATGTTCGGTGCCTTGCAGCTGGAGGGTTGCGGGTTCGAATCCACCTCAAAGCCGCCGCGTAGGGACCCTGGGCAAGTCCTTCACTCGCAATTGCTCATGCGCTTCGGCGTGAAACTCCGATTCAGCGTCCGCGCAGTAGTCGGGGGAGCGCCTCTGAGTAGAAATCTTGAAGGGGCGCTATGACAAGTGTTCAAATACAATACAAATACAATACAATGCTAAAACTAACCACTTGTCCCAAGTTGTCCGTTCAGCACTTCATTACATTTATATACACTATCTTCTTGGCGATAAACCGCCGATTATAATAGGCTCAATTATCTACCATCTATGCATGACGCCATTTTACGCATTTCTTGAAGAACTTATTGCTTTTTAAATAAATTTTAAACGTTTTTAGTAATGTTGTTGCTTCATTTGTGTATTTTAATCTCTGGCGATTTAAATCGCCAGAGATTAAAAATACATAAATGAATGTATGTTACGATTCAAAGTCATGAACTTTCACCCTATAAGTAACAGAAATCGATAAATGGAGGGCTTCTTCTTACACACCTCGTTTTAGCGTTTCATTCTCCAAATAAGTATAAGAGTTACAAAACTATGTCTACCTTTGATGTCCGTTAAGTATATAAAAATACATCGACGCAACTCCACCACTGCGTCCGTGCTCCTAGTGCCAGGCAGTGCCAGTCCCAAGCCTAGAGAAAGAGGATGGATACGCTAATTATATGTGTTACCACATACAGTCATGAAACTCAATACACTACCACTATATATATATATATATATATATATATATATATATATATATATATATATATCTTCTTTTGGTTCTCTGCCTTACTAGGCAGGTTCGTACGTCCAATTTCGCCATTCATCACGTTTTATATATATATATATATATATATATATATATATATATATATATATATATATATAATGTAATTATATATACGGTATATGGTGAGAACTGTGGAAAACTGTTTTCTGATGTAAACAAGGTCTGATCGCAAACATTTAGAACAATATTACATTGCTCAGTGCACAATTTTATCTACTGTACCGTATCTCTTCTCAAAAAACTGATATTGAAAATCTGATCGTAGACATTTCAATTAGTAGGCCTATTTAGTTGATCAGTATTTAGTTGGTTGATTTTACTGTGTATCGACACTTTCACAATAAGGTTGATTAGCGTCGCCCTCCTCCTTTTGCCATGCTTGGGACTGGTACTGCCAGAGCACGAGCAGTGGCGGAGTATTACATTGCCTTAGCGCATATCTATTGTACCGTGAACTCTAGTGAATGTTACAAATTGCCCCAATACTCAAAAAGAAATACTGCCTGTCGCGGTTATTGAATTATTATGGACGCAGTTATCAACGTTTTACAGGTGTCTAAAGGCCGATGAAATGTGCACAAATTAGTTTAATTTTTACCGTTCCTATTTTACTTAGTTGCCAAGATATCATTAACATACTAATGGTGATTTTAAATAGTAACTTCTCTTTCTCCGGTGCTTAATGCACAAGGCATCAACTGATGCATGGCACTCCAAAACCAAGCCATGATCAGGTCAATATCCAAAAGATCAGTCGGTAAATAATAGTCTTCTGTAGTGCCAGTCCAAATGATTTTCAAAGAAGGAGGGCGACGTTAAAGTCCGTGACAATCACAAGATATCGTTAAACACTGGAAGCTATAACTAAACGTAGCTGTTTCTGCAATCATAAATATGTAAGGCGAGGTCGACTTGAATGACTCTGGCTCTGAAAAAATTTCATTATCCCTAGATTCGTTTAAAGTTCTTCCGATGAATAATACTGATATAACTCCGACACTGCTCGTACTCTGTCAGTGCCAGTCCCAAGCCTGGATAAAGGAGGAGGGCGACGCTAATGATCTTTGTTATCACGCAATGTCGTTAAACAGAGACTACTAATACTACTGAAATTCTCTTTAGACACCTTTAAAAACGTGTCCACTGACTCAATAAGAGACCTGATTATTAGAAGAAATATTAGTTGAAAAGAATATGGTTGTCCTTAATACAGGGCAGGCCACTTATATTACTTCTAACATGCTAAATAATAACTCAGTTATAGATCTAAGTATATGCTCACAAGATGTAGCATTAAATACTAGACATACTGTTACTAAGTATAATATGGGATCTGACCATTTTGCATCCATTACTTTTGTTAACGAGGAAAGCATAATAGAAAATAACTTAAGTATGCAATTATGGAAATTAAATAAAGCTAATTGGAAAAATTATAAAGATTCTAGCAATTTAACATTAACTAATGAAGTCCTAATGAAAACAAATATAGATGATAAATATAATGATATATTAGAATGCATAAATACCTTAGCTAATCAATCAATACCTCTTAAAAAACAAAATCTAAGAAAGAATGAAAAGCGTAAGAAATTTAAACCTCTACCATATTGGAATGATAAATGTAATGAAGCTGTGTATAAAAGAAATCAATGTAGAAACAAAATGAAAAAAACCAAAGAACTTAATGATTATATGGAATACAAAAAGCAAGAAGCTATAGTTAGAAGAACCCTTAAGGTAGAAGCAAAATCTAGTTGGCAGGATTATTGCTCTACGCTTACTAATCAAACGAAATTAGGATCAGTATGGAGCATGGCTAGAAAAATGAATGGAGTAGCAGCTTACGCATCAATTCCTACTCTTAATGATAATGGATTATTAGCTGAGTCAAACATAGATAAAGCAAATATACTAGCTCATACTTACGAAAAAACTAGTAACTCTCAAAATTATAATAAAAACTTCTTAAATTATATTACAAGTAATAACATAGATAATAGCCATATTAATAATGAAAATAATCGTAATGAAGAAGTAGAATTAATGAACAAAATTTTTAATCTGAATGAACTAAAACAAGCAATCAAATCGGCAAAAAATAATAAATCACCGGGGGATGATAGGATACCATACGAATTACTGAAACACTTACATAAAAATGCACTAAAAACTCTATTGAGTTTTTATAATGAAGTATGGATTGAGGGAAATATACCAAGTGATTGGAATCATGCCATTATATTGCCTTTACTTAAACCAAATAAGGATGCAACAAAACCAGAATCCTATCGACCAATTTCATTAACAGCGACTTTATGCAAAGTAATGGAGAAAATGGTTGCGAACCGTCTCCAGTGGTATTTAGAAAAAAATGCTATATTTACAAAAAATCAATCTGGATTTCGTAAGTATAAAAGCACAATCGATCAAATTCTTAAACTGCAGGATACAATACTTAAAAAGCTAAAAAATAAGGAACAAGTGTTGGCAGTTTTCATTGATTTTGAACGTGCTTATGACATGTTACATGTACCTACACTTTTACAAAAACTAAAAAAATTAGGAATAGTGGGAAACGTAACAAATTGGGTCAAAAGTTTTTTATTTAACAGAACATTTCAAGTAAAGGTTGGAACTGAATTATCCGATAAACTAGTACAACAAAATGGGACTCCGCAAGGTTCAGTAATTTCTCCTCTATTGTTCCTAATAATGATTAATGATATTCCATCAGGCCCAGAAGGTGTTAATATGTCACTCTTTGCAGATGATAGTGCAGTTTACATAGGACATAGAAAAACTAAAACTTTAATTAAAAAAATCCAACAATCAATTGATGAAATAAATAACTGGTGTAATAAAAATGGGTTTAAAATATCAATAGCTAAAACTGTAGGAGTTCTATTTACTAATAAAAATCAATTACCAATAATAAACATTAAAATTGATCAAGAATTGATAAAAATGGAAAATAAAGCTAAATTTCTAGGAATGATATTTGATAAGAAATTAAGTTGGAAGCCCCACATAGAATATATAATAGAAAAATGCAAAAAAAGATTGAATCTCATGAGAGCGGTTTCAGGTTATTACTGGGGAGCTTCTAAAAAATCTTTATTAGCAATATATAAAGCATTAATACGTTCAATATTAGATTATGGAGATGTGGCCTATTCTTCGGCTAGTCAATCGCTGTTAAATAAATTATGTACAATTCAAACTGAAGCCCTAAGATTATGTTGTGGAGCCCCAAAGAACACAGCAGCTTTAACACTACAAAACGAATGTGGGGAATTCCCCCTCCATATGAGAAGACTGTATAATTCCAATAAAATGGGAATTAAAATATTAGGAAATAAAGATCATCCATGTCAAATGAATTTCCAACCACATTGGACAGATGTCAGTAAAACACCACAAAACAAGAATCATTCTATACACTACAGAACAAATGAATTCATATCATCTCTTGATACATCTTTTATTGGACCCTGTTTTCCCCAAATTCCCCCTTGGACTAATAACAAAATAGATATAGATATCAGTCTCAAAAAGCAGATTAGCAAAAAAAGAGATAACCCTGAACTTCTGAAATTAGTTGCACTTCAAATGATATCAGGATATAAACTAGAAACACTTATTTACACGGATGGGTCAAAGGCAGACGAAGTTGTTACTGCAGCTTTTACAATTCCAAGTATAGATTTAGATAGAAAGTTTAGATTATGTAATGGATCCAGCATCTATGCAGCAGAGTTAACTGCAATAAAAGAAGCAGTAACATGGATACTAAACACTGAGAATAATAAGAACTGCCAATATGTAATATTATCCGACTCACTAAGTGTACTTACTTCTATTAAGAAAAATAAATCTGATTCACGACCCAATTTATTTAACGAACTAATGATGCAATTGAATAGATTGGAACCTAATCAAATAAAAATGGCATGGATTCCAAGCCATGTAGACATAAGTGGTAATGAAAGAGCAGATAAATTAGCAAAGGAAGCACTCAATTTAGATAATATTAATTCCACAAAATACTTAGAATCACAAGAGATGAATACTTTTATTAAAGACTATATAATAAATAAATGGCAAATAGAATATAACGTTGAAAAGCAAGGGAACTTCTATAAAACCATATGCCCACTTGTTTCTACTAATATAAAATTTTCTGATCCATATAGGCATAAAGAAGTACAAATTAGTAGATTGAGACTTGGTGTTGCCATTACTAATAAAAAACTATTTCAAATGAAAAAGCACCCTAATGGGTTATGTGATACATGTGAGGTTACGGAAAGTATAGAACATATTCTATTGGAGTGTAAAAAGGAAAATATTTCAAATATTCTAAAAGATAAATGTAATAGTTATAAATCAGAATTTAATTTAAAATCTCTGCTTGATGTGGGATGTTTGCAGAGTGCAGTATATAATCTTGTTAAAATCATTAATAAAGGAAAAATACTATAATTATTGTCATAAATATTAGTATCAGATCAAATCTATTACAAACATATAGTTGAACACATTCCTTATGATTAAAATACCAATAAACACAAAATATGTGTGATTAATGGTCATTTCATTATTTCATTGCATTTTCTAATGATATTACATTGTTTCATAGGAAAATGTTTAATGAAATGTTTAATTAAGTATTCTGTCATGTAAATAATTGTTAACATGCATTCTTGTAAATAGATGTATGTTAAAATAAAATGTGTATATAATACATGTATATATATTACACATCTGTGCTGAATTTCTGTTTGCAAATAGCATTACATGTTATTTTAGAAAACTTAAAGAAGTACTGTTAATAACTTTGTAAACATATTTGAAAAGAGCTAAAATAGCCAAAAAAAGAGCTGATATAGCCAAAAAAGAGCTGATATAGCCAAAAAAGAGCTGAAATAGCCACCAAAAAAAGAAACAAAAGGAGAAAAAGGAAAAAAAAAAGGAAAAAAAAGATGTTAAAAAAGAATTACAATAAAAAGAGCCAATGGGCCAAACATAACGGAGATACAATACTTTAATATGTATCAAATCAAATAATATGTATCTATCAAATATTGTTAATATTGTTAATAAGATTGAGGAGAAAACAGTTATTAACATTATACGGAAATGAACTTAATCCGTCAGAAACTTTAAATACGTCTACATCTTATCAGAAACGGAATCAAAGCCAAGAAAAGAAAAAGAAAATCTGTTGATAGAAATTATATGAAAATGAACTTAAATCGTCAGAAACTTTAAATACGTCAGCATCTTATCAGAAACGGAATCAAAGACGAGAAAGGAGAAAGAACATTTGTGAGAACATTACAAGAAAATGAACGGAAATACATCAACAACTTTAAAGACGTCAACAGCCTTTGTAGCTATAGGATGTCGTTAAATATTGGATTAATAATAATAACATGGGTATATTATAAGTAAATCATAAACTCTGTATAACTGATTATAATATTTTTCATAAGTTGATTGCTGGGCCCAGCCCGGGCCCCTTAAAGTCGCCGGGCCCTGGGTTCCCCCTGCCTGCCCCTCTCGGCGGGCCTGCGGGTGGGGATGAGGAAGAAGTACATCCTAATGCGAACAAACGCGAGCAAGGGGAAGGGGTTATTACCAGTGCGGACATGCTCATATAAATTTGATAATTTGTAGAGTTTTTACCCAGTATAACCTGTGTTCTTTATATACCAGATTCATTGTTTCTTCAGTAGTAATGTGCCGTTGTATAGACAGCTCAATAACCAGTTCATCAGCGTGGACACGGACTGTGGAATAATAGTAAAAAGATTTATGACTTTAAAAAGTGGATTTGAGTTTGGCAGCAGAAAGGAAACAGTCGGACGTCTGCATGGGAAGGTGCGGACAAATTTGGACAAATACGGACACGCTGCTTTGAGTTTTGCCTTAAGAGTTGATTCCTGTTCTATTTGTGGGACTATGATGATTGTGCACCAAGGTGTAGTTGGCTGTTGGTTTGTTAAGGGATATTGTCACTAACTTACTTAATGCGAAAAACGTTAATTGTCAGGAAACTTTATAATTTTTAACTGTGTTAATAAGATGTCTGTACACCAAAGTGCGATTAGCAATTGGTTAATAAAGAAAATAC
This sequence comes from Aporrectodea caliginosa, assembly GCA_020284085.1. Taxonomy (NCBI): domain Eukaryota; kingdom Metazoa; phylum Annelida; class Clitellata; order Crassiclitellata; family Lumbricidae; genus Aporrectodea; species Aporrectodea caliginosa. The sequence goes on from JACEVL010003552.1 coordinate 9,036, forward strand.
TTACCTACTTACTTTACTTCGTAATTATTTTGATCCCTTAGATAGTGGCGCTCGAACGAATTTCAATCGGAACGGAATCAATAAATACCACAGTCTGCCATGGCTATAGGCCTATAGGATATACTGTCTGCAAATAAACGGTGTCGAAGAAGAGCGCCTAAAATGCAGCCACAGGGTCCAAGGTTTATTTGGGTTGGTTTTGTTACTGTATAAAGACACTGCGTTATTACAAGATAATTAGCGTCGCTTATCCTCCATTCTTCAGGCTTGGGCCTGGCACTACCACAGTTAAGGTAATGGCGGGTTTGTCTATTTAGGATCAATTGATAACGTTAAATATTGTCTAAAGATTGTGCTTTAACAATCCTTAGTAGTAGAAGTTTCTGTTGAACGACCTGTGTGCTAACAGGGATCAATAGAGTCGCTCTTCTCCTTCGTACAGGCTTGGGACTGGCAATACCTGGCCCTAGTGCACAGTCGTGCGCGAAGTCTGATGATGATGATTCCATTTGTTAAACGACATCCTTTGGCTACTATGTCCGTCGACAAGCGAAGTCTGATTGAACGTGCAATGATTGAACGTGCAATGCTTATATTGGATCAAGTTCCACTTCTTAAAGGGTGTCTAAGGAGACCACTCTAGCCAATCGCGCTTAGGTCTTTCCAACCTTCATTTGGTCTCATTCGAGTCAGGTATAAAATTCGTTACTAAAAACCGTTTACTAAAAAAAATGGACTGGAAAATATAAGTTAAAATGCGTGTGCATATATGCGTGTATGTATCATAATGTATGTATGTATTTGTGTATGTAGTCACTATGTATGGATACATGCATGCAAATATGTATGTCTGCAAGTGTGTGTATATATATATATGTATATATATACGTTTGTGTATGTGCTATGTATACAATTTATATCTTCATCCATGTATGTTTGTATGTATGCATGAATGAATAGATGAAAGCAATTTATACAGCGCCTTTTTTACATCTCTCAAAAGTACTACATTTTTCCCTATCGACATCAGCGGCCTTTGAAACCATATTGTTCACCTGCGTGAAACACAATCAGGTGATTTCCATCAAGTTCTTCCAAAGTAATGCCACGTTAGTGTCAACGGTCCTGGAAACAGTGAATAATGCTTGCTCTCTTTAGACACCTTTAAAATAGCGAATAATGCTATGATGAATTATTGTCTTTAGACACCTTTAAAACAGCGAATAATGACAGCTTTCCTTCAACACCTTTAAAACGTATCCGGCTGACGCAACTTATTCTTCGAACCGTTGTTTTAAGCAGCGGGTTAGTGTCCATTTTTAAGATTTTTCGATTACCAGGTAATTCCAATGAACGGTGATAACTTTACAAACTAATTTCTGCGTGTGTTGGCGACTTTTGTTATCATAAGATGTCGTTAAACTCTCGATCCATCCATCCGTATAATTATGCTTTAGAAGTTCTGTCAACGGTCCTAACAGCCAGTCACAAGATGGCGTTACACACACTGAATAATCCAATGATTCTTTACAGTATATAATAATAATAATAATAATAATAATAATATAATAATATCTTTTTCTTTAATAAGCGCCTGACAAACGCACTGCGCTGTACATTTACATGTTATGCAATTGAAACAATCTTAACTACTAACAGAACAGACAGCTTGCAATACAACGGCGCTAATAGCAGCCTACAAAGCATATCCGCCCAACGGGGGCTCGAACTCGGTACTAGAGAGTGACATGTGGGAATTTCCCGCGGGAAAACCGCGGTAAATCCCGCGGTAATGGAGACCAACAAAAAGTTTACACCAATTCAAATTTTAAAAATAACATTTTTTAGCTTAAAAATCTATCTGTCATTGCAGACTGCAATAGTCTGTTATTATCTTATCTTTAGTCTATAGAGGGAATGTGGGGGCTACATTTCTATGGTCACTGAGTTGACCTGAGACAACCGGAAGTGCTCAAAATAAATAATAATACGCGTAATATGCGTGAAAAGTGGCTGAATGGAAGCACTTCCCCTTAGGTTTTTGTCTGTAGCGTATTCATTTGTCATCCTGGAAGAGAAACAAAGATACCATTCTTTAGATGGAATGTAGGGCTTCAGTTGCATACCTACATCTTTGTCTTTTTGAATACCGGAAGTGATCAAAATAAATAATAATACGCGTAATCTGTGTGAAAATGGCTGAATACAGCATTACAACGTAAACCGATATATATGTATGGATATATATGTATGGATGTACATTTATACTATATAAACATGTGTAGGGATGATTTTGTGTATCTTTTATACATAGATTAGTTTCAAAACACACATAATCTTATATTTGTTTATCCAAAAGTACAAAATGTACGCAATAATATACAATATTGCTAATTAATGGGTTCCGTTGTTAAAAGTGATGTAATTTCGAGGTGCATTCACATAATGTACAACTAAATATACCATTCTGTGCAGAAATGAATACTGAATCCATTGCTATATTACAAGTTATGATATGTGAAACCAAACACGAAATCAGGGGGGTGGTAACCCCCCCTCCTTATTAACCAGTGTTACAAAAAAAGCAGCAGCCCTAGGGTTAAAAGGAAAAAGTCCACAAGTGCATATAATTGGCGGATAACGACAGCACATGCTACATTTTTTCATAAAAGATTGATATTCTTTGTAAAAACGTAACCAATGCCACTTAGGGGTGGTGCCAGTCCCAAGCCTGGATAAAGGAGGAGGGGCGACGCTAATCATATTTGGTTTTGACAGTGTCGTTAGACAGAAACTAGAAACCCAACAGTAGTTTCCCATTCCAATAAAGTGAATAGCTAAAGTAAGGTCGACGTCAAACGCCATGGACGTGAGATGATGTAAACATAACAATAAATAGAACAACGCTCATTTAAAACACCTTTAAAACTCTTTCTTACGACTACTATATTTATCAAGCTGCGCTCCAAACTGGCTTGCGGCATAGAAAGAGGGCGTTTGCAAATGCATTGGATATTATGCTACGGATCTTTAAGGAGAATTACAAAACAAATTTTTGAAAAGTCTACAAAGTATTTTATTTTTCAAAATATCTAACATGAAATGTGGCACATACTGGGGATGTATAATAATCTCTATGGCATATGTTTAGAAGATGTTATTTACCAGGCAGGTGGCGCCAAATAACAAAGGTTTAAATGCATGCCTGGAAATTTATTATGTCCAGCTTGTATTTTTGCACCGTACATTGATAGCATTCTACAATATTATCATTGAATAATTGCAAAGTTGGTTAAACAGTAGCAAAATATTCATGATAACCTCTGCTATTTAAACTAAAAGTAGTATTAACATCAAAAGTGAAAATTTATCCATTAGTGTTCATACAGCACGCGGTTCATGGAAGAAACACTGAAGTCCCAGCACTTTATCCGGGGCCCGATGGCGCATTGGATAACACGCTAGCTGGCGAAGCCAGGGGTACCGAGTTCGAGTCCCGTAGAGCGGATATGCTTTGTAGGCCGCTATTAGCGCCGTGTATTGCAGAGCTGCATACTGTTCTGTTAGTAGTTAAGATTTAAATTTGCATAACACACGTAGCAAATGTATGGCCGCAGTGCGTTTGTCAGGCGCTTGATTAAAGAAAAAGATTATTAGTTGATTTTACATGAACGCTGTATTTACTTCTCATTTGTAACACTGGTTGACGTGAATTTTCTTAAAAAGCACAGTTGGAAGTGCATACTCTATAATTGCATCAAGTAAAAAACAATTGACTCAAAAACCATCAAAAATGCATCTTTGTTATCACATGTCGGTGAAGTGAAACTACTACTAAACGATAGTTAATTCTCGAAATATTGTGATTCAATTATAGCATAAGCTAGCCGATCGAGCGTCAAAAGATGTCTTTTGAACAATAGAAATTACTTAAATACTCAGAAATGATTGGCGTCAGAAATGTAAATCATTTATCCACTTTGCTGTACCCAAATGCAACAGTACAACTCTAATATGCAAGAAATACAAAGAGTGTCTTCCAGGGGAGCTGCTTAAATATCCAAATAAAATTACATCTGTGCATTACATTACTGTTTCCAGGGAAGAGAACGGGTGTTGTTACAACGACGAGGATCACGCATGCCACTCCTGCAGCCAGCTACTCTCACTCGCCACACAGGGATTGGGAGTCAGACTCCAACGTTGACCTCCAAAAAACAAAGGAAAATTTTTCCCATATAGCTTTAAAAC
>JACEVL010003553.1:0-12255 GCA_020284085.1 Aporrectodea caliginosa
TGTTTTTTAAAAAACTGCGTGCAGCTTCTTCCTAATGCAGGGGTTCCCAATCTTTTCTATGCCCCGCACCCCTGTGAAATGTTTGACCAATGTTCGCACCCCCAACAAAAGTATATTTATAACATTTGAGGACTTTACATACATGAGATTATTTGCTACTGAAATTTGTGCTTTCAAGCCTTAGGCTAGCCTTACAGGCTTACAATGTTACATGTATTATGCAATGATGTTCTGGGAAATAATAGTTTTGTCAGTTGTCATAATTATGTTAATAACTTCTAATCTTACACGGTCTTACTCATACTCAAAAATTTATAATGTATTTTCAATGCTTATTCTTCAAATTCCTTGCTGTCCCCTCTTTGTCGCACCCCCAGAAATGACATATCGCACCCCTGGGTGTGCGTGCATCCCCGTTTGGGAACCCCTGTCCTAATGCATAAAAAGCCCCTGAAAGAAGGAAATGTTCAAAACATGTCCTTCTTTGTTACCTATCCTATGTCTCTAAGCGTGAATCCCTGCTGGCACAATGTACTGAAAAAGATTTTCCTTGCACTATCCTTTCAGTTATGGTGGTAGCGGTGTTACGTGGCTGAGCGTAGGCTTAACTTCGGCTAAGTATATTTAGGCGTGGATTTAATCACGCAGAGACACACGAGACGCTTCACTTGACGAAATTCTTATAGACAGACGAGAAATATATGTATATACATGGCGTATTTACAGAACAGTAATTATCAGAGTCAGGTTGTCGTTTTAGAGGTCCGCACTCGCATCCCTCCGATCCTGCTCCCTTGGCCCTCTCCTTGACCCTCTTTTTTCGCTCTCTTCGCTCCCTCGAGAATCCCTCTCTCTCCAAATCTGCCGAGAATAAATTCCCTGATTCTCCCTCTTCCGCTTTTTCCTGTCTTCCCTATCGCCACCGCCTGTCAATCAACGCTTTCGCCCCCCAACCGCGCCCTGCAGTTCGTTCCCTCTTGCCTTGCTCTGCTATCTGCCTTCTCTCTCCTTCACCCTTTGACAGGCGTGGCCTTCGCCTCCGCTCCCCTACGTATGTCGTCAGCTGTCGGCTGTCAATCATTTTCTTATACTTGCTACAATCTTAAACATTCATAATGGCAACTTTATATAAAATCTAAACTAACATATAATTATATACTAATATTAATATAGTCTTGGCCGATCTCACTACAACTCTCCACTTCACAAGCTGATGGTTCCAGGTTGAGCATCGGCAAGTAAAGAAGGCTTTGGTTGTGTTCTTAGTTCTAAATGTTTCTATACTAAATTACAAAAGCACAAACGACGTCGTGGTATTTTTTCGAATTGTTCGTGAATCGTGACGTCATCAGGCTGGTAACGACAAGTCTCTAAGTGTCTAATCTAGAAAATAAAGCACATACACAACAACGGGTAGTATTCTTATAAACACACATTACTATATATAAGTCAGTGAAACATAAAACACGATAATGATATCTTTGCGATAGGTTACATGATTTAATCTAAACATTCTAATTTGTCATGTAAGCTCTTGACAACCCATCTGCCATTGTGTTAAGTCGGCCAGGGGTAAAATGTACCTGTAGATCATACCTCTGAATGGCTAAAGCCCAGCGTGTAAGCCTCGGGTTATGGTTGGCCATTGTTTGGAGCCACCTTAAACAGTTGTGATCCGTGTATACCTGGACTTTGGCCCCATACGTATACTGTTGGAAATGAGACAGTGACCATACCACACTTAAAAGCTCCCTTTCGACTGTACTCATTTTGGCCTCCCTTGGTATTAATTTACGGCTGGCGTATCCGACGGGTCGTTCTACACCTTCTGGATCTAACTGGGCTAGTACGGATCCGAGTCCGGTTCCTGAAGCGTCGCATCTCAAAATGAACGGTTTCTTTATGTCAGGGGGTACTAGCATGCAGTCCGAAGTCAGGTCTGTCTTCAAAGCGTTAAACGATTTCTGTGCTTGGTCTGTCCATTTTACTCTGTCTGGTTGGTCTTTTCGCGTCAGTTCTGTTAACGGCGCTGCTTTAGTGCCAAAGTCAGGAATGAACCGATTGTAAAAATTTCCCAGACCTAAAAATGCCCTAACTTGTCGTTTTGTCTTTGGGACTTGGTAATTTGCAATCGCACTTATTTTTTCGGGGTCAGGTTTGACATACCCCTCCTCAATCACGTGTCCCAAGATTTTTATGGATTTTCTCGCAAACTGACACTTTTTTAGTTTTACTGTGAGGTTCGCCTTTCGCAGTCTTTCTAAGATGTCTCGTATATGTGCCAGATGTTGCTCCCATGATGGCGAGAAGATTATAAAATCGTCCACGTGGGCTGCTGCGTAATCTTCTGCTCCAAGTAGGATTTTATCTGCAAGGCGCTGGAAGCATTTCGAGGAATTCTTTGCTCCGTTTGGTAACACCGTGTATTGAAAGAGTCCAAATGGGGTTTTGAAACCTGTATATTGACGGCTTTTTTCGTCGAGTTCCACTTGGAAGAATGCTTGCTGTAAGTCTAGGCCTGTAATGAATTTCGCTCCTGCCGCTTTATCCAAAATGGATCTCATGTCGCTGGCTGGGTACTCGTCTGCGACTGTGATCGCATTTACTTGCCTCAGGTCTGCACAAATGCGTATCGTGTTATCCTTTTTTCGGACACACACGATGGGGGAGGCATATGGTCCATCTGAGGGCTCTATGATCTTGTCCTTTATCATGTCTTTTATCTGGTTGTGTACTTGCTCTCGTAGGCTTTCTGGGATTCTGTAGCATCTCGGTGCTATGGGCTTGTCCGTGGTTAGTCGTATTGAGTGTTTAATTAGGGTTGTTCTGCCTAATTTGTTTTCGAACCTATCCTTAAACTCGTTCAACATGCTTTTCAGCTGATCCTGTTGTGTTTCTGATAGTCCTGCATTCTTCAAATTTAACTCGTCATCATCGCAGTCTTCGTCATCTATGGATCCTAGTGATTCAAAATTCTCCTCACAAGGTTCCGCTGTGAGTATGATGTTGACCTTTGGGATGTGGGCGTCCGACTCTCTTGCATGCCATAGCTTTAATAGGTTGATATGGTATGTCTTGGGTCCTTTTTCCGTTAAAATTTCGTAATTAACTGCGGACAGCTTTCTGGTTACGGTGAATGGTCCGTCCCATTTGGCGAGCAATTTGTTCTCTGTTGAATGTCTGAGGAGCAGGACTTCTTGGCCTGGTTCAAAGACTCTGTTTGACGATTTTTTGTCGTAGTACTCCTTTGTTTTCTGACGTACTTGTTTGGCGTGCTCTGTTGCTAATTCGACGCTTCTTTTTAAGTGATTTTGCGTCGTGGTTAGGTATTCGACTACACTCCTTTTGCTTGGCAGTGTGTATAGCTTACCTGTCCATGCGTCGTGCACGACTTGGAGGGGTCCTCTTACATCATGCGAGTAGAGTAGTTCAAATGGAGAGAAACCTGTTACTGTGGAGGGTATTTGTCGACAGCTGAAAGCCAGAAATGGAAGACAACATTCCCATGACCTGGGGTCGTCTTCTATAACCTTTCTCAACATTTCTCTTAATACTCGGATCATCCTCTCTGCGCTGCCTGCTGTTTCGTGGTGGTCTACAGTAGAAAATACCGGTGCTATGCCTAACATGTCCTGTAAGCCTCTTACAAGTTGGTTCTTGAAGTGAGTGCCGTTATCAGACTTGATGACGCGTGGTATACCTGTGCGTGCAAACACTTCTACTAATGACTTTGCCACGCTCTTAGCGGTAACGTTCGAGAGAGCTATGAACTCGGGCCAATGTGTGGTCTGCTCCACAATGATGAGTACGTATTTCTTTCCTGAAGAGGATTTTGGGGTGATTGGTCCCATGACGTCATAAACTATGACCTCCCACGGATTGTCTATTATCGGGACCTCGATTAATGGCGCCCGTTCTGATTTCTTGATGATGGCGGTCTTCTGGCATTCTGGACATGATCGCACGTATTCTTGTATATCGGCTGTCATTGATGGCCAATTGAACGTCTTGGTTATACGTGACGTGGTTGCTTGCACTCCCCTATGGCCTCCCCATATGGAACCATGTGCCATATCCAACACCTTTGACCTATATCCCTGTGGTACAACTAAACGCTTTTGCGCTGTTTCTGTTCTTCCGTCCTGGTTCGTTTTATTCGTCTTGTACAAATAACCTTCGTCGACTATGTAGTCTCCGTCTCCCTCCCTCGCTCGGCTCCAGATGTTGAACAGAGTGGGGTCGTTGTGCTGTGCGTTTTTGAAACCGCCGGCGTCGCTCTTAATCCATTCGTCTGTGTTTGTAATTATGTCTTGGTCCGGCCCTTCAGATGTCCCTCGGTCTACCGGTGTATGATCGCCCTCCTCTCTCCTGCTGACACTATCAATCATTTGATTTCCTTCGCTATCAGCCTCTTCCGCTGAATCGTGTTGGGTTTCATGATTAACAGATGTGGCATCCGCTGCCGCTCTCTGTCGTGTCGAGTGAGTTTGAAGGTGGTCATTTTCCTGCCTCTGTTCGTCTTCGGTATCCTGCCGTGCCTGGTCATTAATGTCTTTAGGGTCATATACTTCGGTCGGCCTGGCTGTCGGCCCGTCTCTTGAACTGTCGTTAATCAGCGCCGGGTTCTGGCATTCGTCTTGCCATTCTGTATCGCCTTCGCTCTGGCGGAGTTCAGTGCGTGCGCTATCGGTCCTATCTTCCTGTAGGCCTACCGCCGTTCGCAGTTTGTCTGCTTCGTCATAGTCGCATCGTCTGGTTGCAATTAGTGTCATGGGGTGGGGCGATAAAGAGTCGTCTTGTCTGCGCCTGTTACTGGCCACCACCGAATCAATCAGATCCGTATTTGAAACGAATAAATCATGGCCCGTTATCATCTCGATTCCCAAGCCTGGAATAACCCCTGCCTTGATTTTTATCTTACGATTGGTTCCAAATGTTGGGGACCATATTTCAATTTCGCATGTTTTAACACATTTTACGTTGCCAAAAGCACACTGAATTGTCATGGGCTCACATGTGGCAGATGGATTGTCTCTTGCTAATTCTGAATCGATCAAAGTTACTTGAGACCCACTGTCCCGCAGTGACTGCACAAGCTTCCCGTTCACATACATGGGTACTATAAACTGTTGTTGATAATCAATTACCTTTTCATGGTTTGACTTGGGTTTTACAAATCTGACCTGTGCATGCGCATGGGAGTTGAATCTGTTTGTATTGCGTGTGTTTGGGTGATTCCCTGCCTGCTGACCGCTCTGGAACCCTGAATGCATTGGTCTTGCATCCTGATTTCTCTCTTGGTGCCTATTCCACATGGGTTCTCTAGTGAAGGGCGCCTTACCCCCCCACTGACTCTCTCTCGTGTCTGCATTGTGTGGCCTGAATTTATGACCCTGTTTATGGTCATTCTGAGCGAGCTTCCTGGCTTCGCTTGCGCAATCAAATTGAATGTCTGCAAAGTTAACTAACTCTGCTGCGTTTGTAGGCCTACGTGCCTCAACAAAATATTTGGCGTCTGCCGGCAAAGTTTCCTTTACACGTTCCATCAGAATGTCATCTACAAGAGCGTCTAAACTGTCAATTTCTCTGCATTCAAGATAATACCCAAAGACGTCTCGTAACTGGTCTAACAATTGGGAATATGATTGTTTCCCTACTCTGCGCATTGCTTTAAATTTCTCTAGATAGAATTTCGCATTCATTCTGCATGCATTTAAAAGAGCGAGCTTTGTCTCCTTGTAATCTGCGCAAGTCTCAGTTTTTAGTCTGTTGTAGTGCAACCGTATAGCTGGGTTTAAAAGTGAGGGTAGGATTCTTGCCCACTTACTTTCATCGATGCCTTGTAGGCTCGCTACCTTCTCAAACGAATGAAAATACGACGCTAAATCCTCTCCGTCGCCCATTGAAGGAAGTTTAGAAAAGTTTACAGAGTTAGGTAGGTCAGTCGCAGGAACAGATGTAGCAGTCTGCAATAGACCCAATTGCACTCTTTGCTGATTCAACGCCATTTCAGTCTCCATCCTTTCCTTCTCTGCTCTAATCAGTTCGAGCTTCAACTGATCCCTGCTGCGTTCGTCTTCCTCTGTCCCTTCATTCTCCGTTCCTTCTCCACTCCCTTCTTCCTTCTCATACTCTTCCAGTCTCTCGATCATCCCCTTTCGAGTAAGACCGTTCCACTCGATTCCTCTCTTTTCGCATTCCTCGCCCAACTCTCCTCTCTTCATCTTTCCAAACATGCTGACTGCACTGGCACAGAAAGGTTTAATTCTGCCTTTATTATTCCTCAACCAACTGACGCGTATACAGCCAACGGGGCTTATACTAAAGTAACTATACCGATCACACTGCCAACGTGGCAAACAAAATCTTAATAATCTCTCTGCCAACAGGGCAAAACTGAAAAATTGCTACGCTTTCGTACAATATCTATATAATCCTTTCACACAGTTCAGATTGCTACGGGTTTTCAATAACCCTTCAATCACCAACCAATTAGCAGTTTTATGACAGTTGACAATAATTTTAACAACTTGGACTCTGCTCACCCGATGGTTTATCAGCTTTGTCTGAAGTGTAGCTCCGAAGAGGCCGCCGCTTCCGCTGGAATGGGTTTTCAGAGGTACTAGAGTCTCCTTGCGTCGGATGAATCGTTCGTTCCCTTCGATCCGTTTCGTCCGACTCCAGTTGGTCGTTTCCTTCGATTGAATCGTCCGTCTCCCTCGCTGTCTTGTTCGTCTGTTCCTTCGATCCGTCTTCTTCCTCTCCTTTGCGTTTTCTCCAGGAGCAGAACGTGTGGTCCCAAAGAAGCCGCCGCGTTCAGTCCGTTGAGAAGTTCCCTGGTTATCCCGCGTCGTCTCGCTTCCGTTGTTCTGTTCGTCTATTCCTCGGACTGTCTATTCCGCGAGTCTTCGTTCGGTCTCTCTGCAAATATCGTGAATCCCTGCTGGCACAATGTACTGAAAAAGATTTTCCTTGCACTATCCTTTCAGTTATGGTGGTAGCGGTGTTACGTGGCTGAGCGCAGGCTTAACTTCGGCTAAGTATATTTAGGCGTGGATTTAATCACGCAGAGACACACGAGACGCTTCACTTGACGAAATTCTTATAGACAGACGAGAAATATATGTATATACATGGCGTATTTACAGAACAGTAATTATCAGAGTCAGGTTGTCGTTTTAGAGGTCCGCACTCGCATCCCTCCGATCCTGCTCCCTTGGCCCTCTCCTTGACCCTCCTTTTTCGCTCTCTTCGTTCCCTCGAGAATCCCTCTCTCTCCAAATCTGCCTCCCGAATTCTCCCTCTTCCGCTTTTTCCTGTCTTCCCTATCGCCACCGCCTGTCAATCAACGCTTTTCGCCCCCCAACCGCGCCCTGCAGTCCGTTCCCTCTTGCCTTGCTCTGCTATCTGCCTTCTCTCTCCTTCACCCTTTGACAGGCGTGGCCTTCGCCTCCGCTCCCCTACGTATGTCGTCAGCTGTCGGCTGTCAATCATTTTCTTATACTTGCTACAATCTTAAACATTCATAATGGCAACTTTATATAAAATCTAAACTAACATATAATTATATACTAATATTAATATAGTCTTGGTCGATCTCACTACAACTCTCCACTTCACAAGCAATAGGATGATGGTCGCCAGGTGCAAGCTGACAAAAAGTTAAATTCCACTACTATTAAACTTGTTAAGTAAGTAAGTAAGTAAGAATGTTCTTTATTAAACGCAAGCAAACGCTCAGCGCTTTACATACAAAGTCAGAAACAATTTATGTATAAAGAAAACGATAATTAGAAGATAATTAAGTCAACTAGAAAACAGATGTCTAACTGTACAACATCCTAGCTAAGAAGCCGCGCCTGGTAAGGGAATCAAATGTAGGGAGAACACGGTTGGTTATGTGAGCGTGGGCGCAGGTCATGACCAGTACAATTGACAGAGGGAGAAGGTTATCATCTGTTACCATTATATCTTGTAAACTTACTGCGTACCTGTCAGTTTGAATAAATAAACGATAATCATTATTATTATATTATTATTATTATTATTATTATTATTTTTTTTTTTTTTTTTTTTTTGTGCCCTGAGGTACTTCATTCCCCCAGGGACTTATAAATTATAAAAGCAATGTTTTTCTGGAACGGCTATACCTCATCCATATCGGGCGTGGGTGTATTATTATTATTATTATTATTATTATTATTATTATTATTATTATTATTATCAATTTATCCATTTATCCATCCATCCACCCATCTATCCTTCAGTCCATCCATATATCTAACCATCCTTCCTTTCTTCCTTCCATCCACCCTTCCTTCCATCCATCCATCCATCCATGCATCTGTCCACATGAACCACGCGCTCATCCATCAATCCATCCATCCAGAGGTAAGTTTTCAGCCGAGAACGAAATGACACAAGCGACTGAGCACAGTGCACAGATACAGGAAGAGAGTTTCAAAAAGTAGGCACAGCAACCGAAAAAGCTCGTTCACCAAGAGCAGTTCTTGATTTAGGTATATGACCAGACAAATAAATCAGATGACCTCATTGAATAATGATAAGTCTGTGGAATAAGAACTGATTTTAAATATAGTGGTTGGCCAGAGTTAACAGTTTTATAAACTATGAGCCTCAGTTTGAAACGAATTCTTTACTGAACAGAAAGCCAATGCAAAGATTTAAGCTCAGAGGTAATATGTTCATATTTGGATGTATCAGTTATGACTAGAGTCAAAGAGTTCTCTGCAGCTTAAGGATGTTTGACTTATTGATACCAGTTAGAAGCGAGTTACAATAATCTTGGCGACTGGAAAGCAATGTATTTGCAGAGATATTCTTGAATATATATATATATATATACCTATATATATAGGCTACACTCGTTTATTATTATTCTCAAACACCGCAACCTACGTACAAACATAACAAAACAACTTAACTTATGAAGTGCATACAGAAAATCTGCGCATCTCCGATCAAATAAATCTCTTTAAAAGGCTGCAAAACAAACTCGTTTATTTTGGTTGAATTTAACTGGACGAAGGACAAAAACAATCGCATCGATGCACATAAAAGTTTTCAATGTCTAGCTTGTCAGTTCAGAGTAATAGGCCTACCTTCAACGTGGCGCATCACGTGTCTTATCCTAAAGCAAAAATTTACCCCAAACGATCGATTACAATGCGTTGTTTGTCGAAAACAACAACAGGTGGTGCCGTGACACGTAGCGATAAACGCATTAACAGCTGCATCAACAAGTTGTCAGACTGGTGGAAAGTTGGCTATAAAAGTCGCCGTAGAGATGCAGTAATCATCAGAGCCTACCAGACTCCGACAGAAGAAGTCTCTTCAACAGTTCTCTCATCTCTCGATTCAGAAGACGTCGTCATGAAGGTTGCTTTCCTCGCCGTGATCGTGGTCGTCCTCGGCCTGCAGGGATCCGTTGTCAACGGTTATGGCGTACCGATACTTGGCGGTGACCTCCTCACCAACCTATCCATTCTCCTGGGCCGAACCGTGGCGCAGGTTACAGAGTTGCTCGCGTGGTTGCTGACTGCTGTTACGGGTGGGGTTCAGGACGACTGCAACGAGAACTATCCTGACAAGCAGTGCACTGTGCTTTCCGCGGAAGTTGATGCTAACCAGGTATATTTAATCGAACTGGCATAATATTATCAGCGACATTGCTTAGCAACTCACAATTTATCAACAGCAATGCTTAGCAGCTCTCAATCTTATCATCAGCACGTGCTTAGCAACTCTCAATTTATCATCAGCAGTGCTTAGCAACAACAACAAAGCTTGGCAATTTATCATCAGCAGTGCTTAGCAACTCTCAATTTATCATCAGCAGTGCTTAGCAACTCTCAATTTATCATCAGCAGTGCTTAGCAACTCTCAATTTATCATCAGCAGTGCTTAGCAACTCTCAATTTATCATCAGCAGTGCTTAGCAACTCTCAATTTATCATCAGCAGTGCTTAGCAACTCTCAATTTATCATCAGCAGTGCTTAGCAACTCTCAATTTATCATCAGCAGTGCTTAGCAACTCTCAATTTATCATCAGCAGTGCTTAGCAACTCTCAATTTATCATCAGCAGTGCTTAGCAACTCTCAATTTATCATCAGCAGTGCTTAGCAACTCTCAATTTATCATCAGCAGTGCTTAGCAACTCTCAATTTATCATCAGCAGTGCTTAGCAACTCTCAATTTATCATCAGCAGTGCTTAGCAACTCTCAATTTATCATCAGCAGTGCTTAGCAACTCTCAATTTATCATCAGCAGTGCTTAGCAACTCTCAATTTATCATCAGCAGTGCTTAGCAACTCTCAATTTATCATCAGCAGTGCTTAGCAACTCTCAATTTATCATCAGCAGTGCTTAGCAACTCTCAATTTATCATCAGCAGTGCTTAGCAACTCTCAATTTATCATCAGCAGTGCTTAGCAACTCTCAATTTATCATCAGCAGTGCTTAGCAACTCTCAATTTATCATCAGCAGTGCTTAGCAACTCTCAATTTATCATCAGCAGTGCCTAGCAACTCTCAATTTATCATCAGCAGTGCTTAGCAACTCTCAATTTATCATCAGCAGTGCTTAGCAACTCTCAATTTATCATCAGCAGTGCTTAGCAACTCTCAATTTATCATCAGCAGTGCTTAGCAACTCTCAATTTATCATCAGCAGTGCCTAGCAACTCTCAATTTATCATCAGCAGTGCTTAGCAACTCTCAATTTATCATCAGCAGTGCTTAGCAACTCTCAATTTATCATCAGCAGTGCTTAGCAACTCTCAATTTATCATCAGCAGTGCTTAGCAACTCTCAATTTATCATCAGCAGTGCTTAGCAACTCTCAATTTATCATCAGCAGTGCTTAGCAACTCTCAATTTATCATCAGCAGTGCTTAGCAACTCTCAATTTATCATCAGCAGTGCTTAGCAACTCTCAATTTATCATCAGCAGTGCTTAGCAACTCTCAATTTATCATCAGCAGTGCCTAGCAACTCTCAATTTATCATCAGCAGTGCTTAGCAACTCTCAATTTATCATCAGCAGTGCTTAGCAACTCTCAATTTATCATCAGCAGTGCTTAGCAACTCTCAATTTATCATCAGCAGTGCTTAGCAACTCTCAATTTATCATCAGCAGTGCTTAGCAACTCATAATTTATCAACAACAAAGTTTGGCAACTAATAATTAATTTATCAATCGCAATGCTTATTAACTCACAATTTATCATGAGAATGCTTCTCAGTCTTAGATTGATGCCTTTAACACTATGATCACGGCGCTATGGAAGTCAATAGAGTATATAAAGCTAAGCGCATCACATCAGGTTATTTATGAGCGCTACGTCAAGTCAGAGTGGGATTGTCCAGATATGCAAAGTGAAGAACAAAATAAATCTGGTTGTCAGAAGACCAGATGAGAAGAAGACCGAGAAGCTGCTGAGACGGTTTGTGTTTATAATGAGAGAGATTTGAAGGTGGAGAAGAGGATGGATCAGAGTATGAATTCCGGAAGAGATGAGACCTTAGTTGAGTGGAAATCCAGGGTCAACAGATAGCGGAGCTTGACGCAGATGATGATGGATGAGCGGTGACATTGGTAAAGGAACGCAGAATTTGTGGATTCAGGAGGAAGATTGTAACAAGAGTTGAGATACAGAATTTTACAAGGATCGGTTAGAGAACTTGGGACGACTTGTGACTGGAGAACGAAAGAGAGCTAGGCAGAAACACGATTGGTTATGGCCGGGATGTCTAGTTGATGAAGGTTTGACGGAGGTACTTGGGTTGAGTGTGTTGTAGGCCTACATGTAATGATTTATACGTTTGAAATGGAAATTTGAGGTGAATGCTTTCAGATATATTTAACCAAGTGATCTGAGGAAAAAGTGATTTGATGATGCTTGAATGTCCTGGTGATAGCTCGGGCAGCTGCACCGACAGGTGAATCTAATCGAAGTGAATTTGGATTAGATAAATACGCTAAAACTTTTGGGTGGATTCAAGGTTCGTGGAAAGGGAATTATAACAATGAAGCTCGGAGTGGACAACGTAGGTAGCGATAGTTGAGGCAGTTTTAAAACTGAGCAGGGGTTTGTGATGTGATTTGATGTGCGAAGGACAGATGTGGGTCGAAGGTGGTGCCAAGATAGATTACAAATGAGTCAGAAGTAAAAAAAAGAGATGAGGAGTTAGTGCATAGGTGAATGGAAGAGATACGGACATTTCGCACCT
>JACEVL010003554.1:0-14841 GCA_020284085.1 Aporrectodea caliginosa
TGTGGCAACATCCGGCGACGAGGCGAACGAAGGACGAAGACGGAGAAGACCCATCAGGACGGAAGATGGCGGACTTTTGTGGCAACATCCGGCGACGAGGCGAACAAAGGACGAAGACGGAGAAGACCCATCGGGACGGAAGATGGCGGCTTACCCTCTTCGGATGGGAGATAATGTCGTGGTTATGTCGGGCAAGCCGCCATCTTGTATCTAACACCTGGGGGTCAGAAGCCAAGGCTGCAGAACCGACCAGCTTAACCGCCACCCGTTCGCCTGTGAGTCATCACAGGCAGCGCCGAACGACAGACGACAAGGGAGCCGGCCTTCACGCAACCCCCAGGGCCGCCTACCAGCTAAGCCATATAGAGCTGGGTGGGCGTTATACGGGAGAGGCGGTGCCGCAGGCGGGGACGGTCGTGTGTAAGGAGAAGGAAAAACGCTGGACTATGATCTACAGATTTGGAGAAATACGCGAGAGGAGTTTTACGCCAGGGAACGAAAAGACGAGAAAGAACGCTGAACTATGATGTTAACATTTTTCTAGATAAGATATACGAGTTTAACGTAGAACGAAGAAGAACACTGAACTATCACCTTGACATTTTCTCTACACGATACACTGCAGGCTTCGGAGAAAATCTAAGCGAACTAAGGTCACGACAATAGTGGTTCGAGATTTCTTCTCCACCTGCGGCCCCCTTAGCCCCTGCACCAACTCCGCTATAATGAGTACATTGACCGTACACTGTCGTCATTGGGGAGATCAGGCGGCAAAGAAGAGGACTTTTCTCCCATCCTCATATTATGCTGATTATAAGAAATGGCCTAGTTTAAGTGACTGCGTTTCTTCTATTATTGTAATTTGGCGTGTCTAAACCAGAAGTCCTGTTAGTAGGCCTATGCTACATTGTATGACAGTAGACGAAAAGGTAAAATCTGTAATAATATTATTGTCCTCTGGCGAAGAAACATCAACTAAATGGATAGGATAGGGTCTACGCCTGCCGTATTAAATCCGTTCATGCGTGCTGGGTGTCAGTGAGTGTGCAGAACAAGGAAGAAAAGAGTTCGGCTACGTTTGCTGGTTATGAACTATTTTTGTCTGGACGTGTTAATGGTTGCACAGATTAATTCATGAACATAATAGATGCACTTCGATTTGATGTTCAGACACTAATACAGTCTGAAATGTATCTGGTGAATAATTGTCGGACTGTTCGTTAACTTATTAGCAACAGGTAAGATTTGTCGAGGATAGACACTCTAAAGCTAAGTTGGTCGAAGCTATATTTAGGCTAGATCTTTGGGATTTTCCAGTTAAGCACGATACTAAAAGTAGGCAAGGGCCTACTGTAACTGGCCAACTGTTGCGGTACCGTAACGTGCCGATTTATTTTCGAAACGTTACTGATATGGCAAATCGTTTAGTTATATTCACTAAGAAGCAAAAACAACTTGACATCATATCAGAGTTCAGAGTTTTGAGTTTGGTAAAGTCGTAGTTTACGTTGCTAAATTATTTGATGTTGTCACTGTAAAATGGAAGCTGGATTGATGAAAGAAATTGTTTCCCTAAATGGACGTTGGATTGATGAAAACATTCCTGTGTTCAAAATTGAAGTTGGATTGATCGAAATAATTTTTTCCGTTAATAGAAGCTGGATGGATGAAGTTAAGTTTTCGATTCAATAGAAGCTGGATTGATGAAAATAATTGTTTACGTAATTAGAAGCTGGATCCATGAGAACATATCTTTGCTTAAATAAAAGTTCCATTAATGAAAAATATTTCTTTCAGTCAAATAGAAGTTGGATTGATAAAAGTAATTTTTTCCAATTAAATGAAAGTTGGATTGATGAAAATATTTCTCGATGAAATGGAAGCTGGATTGATGATAGTTAACATGCACATAGGTAGACTGCTTACTTACCAACGTTAAGTACGGCATTGAAGACATTAGAATAATCGTAGTGGATCCGTTCACGTAAACCGGGCGTTACCGGATCCCCAGTACTACAGTCACGTGCGTCGCGTTATTGGCTAAAGCCTGTCACGTGAACTTGTTGTCTTCCCGTGGAATTTTGATATGGCGGACAACTTGAGGGCCGGTTCGGGCCAGGTTAGGATTCGTGGGGTCGTTTAGGGTAAAATTAGGCGTCTTCAGGGTCGTTTAGGGTCAGATTAGACGTCGTGAGGGTCGGTTAGGGTCAGGGTTAGGGTTAGTTTCGTCTTTAGAAAACACGGTGAACAAACTTCCACCGCAAACGGCAATGTTTATCGGTCGGTTCGTTTCAGGTACACACAATCATGTGACATGTAATGACCAATTGCGAGGCGGGCGTGATCCTAGTCCCAGGTATCGGCTCACGTCGGGCGTGACGCTATCCACGACCTAGAATAATTTAGCAACGTAAACTACGACTTTACCTTGAGTTTTTTCAGGGTTTTGAATTTTATATAATAATTCTATGTTAATAATTCTCTTGCGTTTAGACCTTTCTACAACGCCCAGAAGAGGGAAGTCGCTGGAACCAACCTATTCACAGGCGCTTAATCGAATACAATCGATAGGCAATTAGGCATACGAAAAATATCCAAAGGTGCAGGCAAGCAAACAGCCAGTCGGCTAATGTGGATGGTGCTTAGGCAGGCAGACAGTCAGGTGGATGGTGTTTAGAGTTGAAATGGCGAGGGGTGAGGGAAAGAGAAGGAATCGGGACAGAATTTGTGACAAAGTGGGACAGAATTTGTGACAAAGTTAGTGTTTTCAGTTTTGAGTGAAAGACCTGTGAAGCGATAGCAAGAAGTGAGGATTTGATTTTGAGTGAAAGACCTGTGAAGAGATAGCAAGAGGTGAGGATTTGATGATTTCGTACGATGGATCGGATATTTGTCGTAAGAACACATGAAATTAGAAGGGGGTTCGTATGCATTATGCAGCCTACTAGTCTATAATTCTAACTACAACATTGGTAACATACAACATCCTCTAACCGCCCGACCGAATGACCATTTGGATGTCGACCAGAGCCAACCCGTTCTCTAATTCCCTTTTGTTATAATTGAGCACACGGTTTTGGTGTTCACAAACTTCACATTGAAGCAATATTGAATTGCTTTCCACTGTATCCAGTGATCCAGAGTTGACGGTTTGGTCCGAGCAGGGTCCAGTGGACTGTTGGAACGATAGCAAGAGATCTGCTATTACCTTAGCTAATAAAAATCAGCTACATATGCTCGATTCTGAGCTTGTATCACTGTATGACTTCTGTTCAAATGTGGAGTTCACTTGTTCGTGAAATAACTAGGAGGCTTAGTAGTTAGTCCCACCTAAAACATTGACCTCTTCTAGAAGGGTTCAATATCTGCTACAGATTTTGTTATGTCTTAGTGATATCCTGTGTGTTCAGAGTTTACATTCTGTTAAATAAATTTATTATCTTCGTGTTGATCAGATGGTGCCTTTATAGTGAGCACACCAATAAAGCTTTTCCTAAGGGAAGCATCAAGTGTTGTTGTATTCCATCATGCATCCAACTATAATGGACATCAGCTCAATAGCTGCAACAGTTTTCCATTTAAAGGCTCAGCTGTATAAGTTAGCCAACGGGAACTGTGTGCATATCCTAAATTTACAAAAGGTTGTTTCAAATAGATGTTAGCAAGGGCATTGGTCCAAAGTATATAGATATAAATAAGGAGAAGTCACAGTCAGTTGAAAGAAACATCACCAATAATAATAAATTTTGTGATCGTTGTCTTTACTAACTCTTTAGGTTCCGATGGTGCCATAACGACTCTTCCAATCAACACGGCTGTTCTTTTGGGAACACCCAGAGTCAATATGTCTTGTACAACTGATGCATTAGCTGAGGCTATAAGCTGGAGTTATTTACCAGTTGGAGGCTCAGCAGCTGTGGATATTACATATGGTGGTTTACTTGTCTATGATTCACAAAAACAGTTTTATACAGTTGAGAAATCTGGAACTCAACAGAACATCTTAACCATCCTCAGCGCAACGATGGCAAGAGCTGGAACTTAATTGTTATCAAGGCAGATTTGAAGCATCTGCCCAGCTGATCATTATCAGTGAGTCATTGCTCTATGCAATAATTATAAAGCAATTTCAAATATTTTAATCCAAAGCAGTTAGTCCTTTCTCTTCCTTTATTTGGCTGGATATAGCTATAATGATAACTTGCTGATATATAATAATTATTCATATTTCAGCGTATCACCATTAGGGTGGCTCACAGATACATGGTAAAAAACCAAGTGCATGCTAGAAACCAAGGCACCCTCTCAGTTTGTTAGACCTATCAATAGTATTATTTAGACAAAATTTCAGCTTCCTATTCCAACGGGAAGACGGTGCTCACGGACTGTGTCACTTTGCCTGATACGGATAAAAAGACACTAATTGTGGAAATAAATGCGTCGATCATACATTCCCGTACGAATGCATTTTATTTAACGACAAATAAAATATTACTGTAATTTGACAACACATGTGATAGTAGAACAGTTAGTCAGCTTGTACTGTAAAATTTGAATAGGTTTGAAGAATTGGAAATGCCTAAAAAGTTTGAAAAACACGTCGTTCTGACCATGAACGTCGATTGTTCCGGTTTTGTGACTTCAATACCAGCTACAGTCTTAGAGTCTAGAAACTGCCAGCACTGCGTCAACAACAGACTTCTTTGTTGTTGTGAGGCAAATTCATTCATTCATTCATTCAGAATGCCTTATATAGCGCCCCTCCAAGATAACCTAATCAGAGGCGCTCCCAGCCCAACTACGGCGATAGAGAACAGTTTTCAAATTCTTGTAAAAGGTGTATGCAGAGTCTCCAGCTAGAAAAACACGCCGATCTAAAGGAAGATTATTCCAGATGGTCTGGCCAACCACTGAGAAGGCACGACGTTGCATCTTTGAAGTGCGCGCAATGGGAACAGCAAGTTCGCCACGAGATGCTGAACGAAGATTTCTGCGGGTAGCTAAACCTGAGGTAGGGCGACAGAACTCACGCAAGTAGGCTGGGGCGGCGGGGCGCTCCCTAATTGGCACCGCCAGACCCAGACCGAAATTATAATTTGAATTCGCTGAGAAACAGGAAGCCAGTGGAGTACGTCACGCATATAATGCGAGATATGGTCAAATTTAGAAAAACCACAAACAAGCCTAGCAGCTGCACGAAGCACACGCTCAACCTGAGCAATGCGCCCCAATGGGAGGCCATCATAGATGGTACTGCAGTTACTGTAGTCAATCTTACTACAAACAAAAGCATGAACAACAGAAAGTGCAGCATTTGGTGAAAGTGAACGGGAAATTACCCGCAATTGCCACAACTGAAAAAAGCAAGCATGGCATAAAAGATTTAGGTGTTCAGAGATAGCATAAATAAAGATAGCAGAAAGATAGCAGAAATAGCATTCCTATTTGCCACGACCACTTGGAGAAGACACTGATTTTCTTCTTCATTATTGATGATGAGTCGGTTGAATTCCTCGAACAACTTCACACACCTCTGAGCCGGGTCGTTCACCACCCTCAACTGCTGAATTTTGTCTCTGCCTTGTTTGTAATCCTCATTCTCAATCCACTTCTCTTGTGGAAGTGTAAGAAAGAAATCACTAATCTTCAGGTGTGACAGCAGTGTCAGTTTTCACTGGGTTGCAAAATCACCCAGGCAAGCCCCCTCTTTCAGTAGGGCAGCATCACCTCTCACCATCCTTTCACCAGGCTTTGCAGTTACTCTGTGAACAATATTCACCTTATCTGTTAGTGGAAGTTGGTCTGAGAACAGTGCCAGACCTACAGCCTATTCTGAAAGGTACCACAAGTGGTTTCTAGGGCCTTCCTGGCAGCAACGCTGATCTCGGAGTAAACTGAATCATATTTTCCTAGTTAATCCAAAGTGACAGATCTTGTCCTGGAGCTTCAGCAGCAAGTGAAGCCTTTGTCCATGCTTTTGTGTAAAGAAGGGCAACAAAGCTGCACAAATCGATGAATCTGAGTTTCTTTCTTCTTCGTTAGCTAAAATCATCACGTGGTGACGGCTGGCCAGCCACAGGAGCTTTCGGCCTATCTTATCTTCCGGCAGAACGTACACTCCATTGAAGAGCTCAGTGTTGACAGATATCAAAGCTCAAGGTTTGAACCTTGTCCGTGAGTTTCCACAACTCCAGAAGATTATGAATGGCCATGGATTCATTGAATCCTGTCCCACAGGCTAATTTGGGCACAAGAAGAATTAAAGTGTTAAAATATGAGCGCTTAAATTTCATTGGCAAATGGTAAATTTGAAAATTCACTTCTGGAAAAATGTCTGCCAAAACACAGAAAGTAGACACCATGACCTTCAACAAGAACTTTACATTTTGTTCAAAATACCAGTAGGTAAGTAAAACAAGAACTTTACACTTTGTTCAAAATACCAGTAGGTAAGTAAATGAGTAAGTATAACACAACAGAAACTATTTGAAACTCATCTCCATACCAACTGTTAAGTTATTGACCAAGTCATACGACATCAAGATTTACCGCTAATGCTACTATGTGGTAATATTTCTATGTCATTGAGCACCGTCTTCCAGCTGGAATAAGATGCTGAAATTTTATCTCAATAATACTATTGACAGGTCTAACAAACTGAGAGGGTGCCCTGGTTTCCAGCTTGCACTTGGTTTTTGTGAACCACCCTAATCACCATGTGTTGCAAGTACTACTGTTCTCCTTCCTAAACTCGGCTACTAGCTGTAGGCAGACGACTGCACACAAGTTGCCATCGACCATCCCTTCATACCTTTATCAATATGTATACTCTTAAAAGTATGAATAGATTGAAAGAATAGAATGCAGAGAAGTTAAGTTACACATTCACATTTTTCATAGCCACTTACTGCACAACCAAAATAGGTAAAACGATTTAAACCATTAGAGCCTATTTGCAGACATGGTGATGCACTACGGTATTCTCGTTATTTTATGTGTTAATACAGACTGATAAGTTTTTTTATTCATCCCTAGAAACTGGTTGTTAGGCTAGTTTATATTTGTTTTATTAGTCTAAGATCACCAATGATTATATGATAACATTGCAAAATTCTCTTCAAGTTTCTCTTTGTGTAGATTCTGACCCAGTGTGCAGCATAACACCAAATGCTCCCACAGAACTCCTATACAACCAATCAGTGCAGATGTCTTGCAGTGTCAGTTACACCATAGAACGAGTATGCGCATATTACGAATATTAAAATTTTTAAAACTTGACGAATATTGACGAATATTAAAACTGGCCAACGAATATTAATTTTTTATTTTTTTAGTTCTTTTAATTCTTAATTCTTCAAAATCCGGGATTAATTGTAAAAAAATCAGTGCCAAAATATGCATAAGAACAGTTATATATTAGAGTTAGTCATCTTATAATGAGTAACTTCACTTGGTTTATTGTTCGAAGTCTCAAAAGGCTATGCGGGCCGGGGCCGATCATGCGACATTCACATTTTTGGCGCCCAAATTATGACTCAGCTCCCGCTATTCCCTATCCCTCAGCACTATAAGCGCATCATTTGAAAGTGAGACTGGAACATAATAATTATACTAGGCGCGTGGATTTCAGAGATGGGACAGAGAAGAGAGACGCAGACAGACAGAGACAGAGAGAGAGATCGTAGAGAGACAGACTGAGTGTGTGTGTGAGAGAGAGAGAGAGAGAGAGAGAGAGAGAGAGAGAGAGAGAGAGAGAGAGAGAGAAAGAAAGAGAGAGAGAGAGAGAGAGAGAGAGAGAGAGAGAGAGAGAGAGAGAGAGAGAGAGAGAGAGAGAGAGAGAGAGAGACCTTTGAATCGGCTCATCTATTTTGACATTTTGACCTAATAAGCCTAGGCGTGTAACATTACACATGTACAAACAAATTTAATGCCAGTTGTCTGAGGACACTTTTGGGATGACTGGTGGCAATTTGCCACCAGTCATCCCATGCAAAATATAAACAAGCAAAAACATCCGTCACTCCGACAGTCTGTTTAATAGCATACCATGCAGCTTACGGACCACAGCACTATGTACAGCGCCGAAAAACCACTGCACATATACTTAAATTAGTACTCTTAAATTAAATTAGTTCGTAAACAAGCGGAAACAGTGACGTCATCAACGAATATTTACGAATATTTACGAATATTAAAATGACCCAATATTCACGAATATTTACGAATATTAAAGTCTGAAGTCACGAATTCTCGTTCTATGAGTTACACTGCCAATACGTCATACGTTGCTGTGGATATGATTTGGTCAAAGGACAGCCCAGCCACCATCGTCACCACTGATCCTCCTCAGAGTAGCACCTCTGCCAGTCAGACTACAGCAGTATCCGCAATCAATCAAACGCCTGGAAACTTTACACCTTTCCCTATTTACAGATGTAATACGACATTTAAAATTACTGGCAATCCACTAAATGGCTCAACAAATAATGCTCCTGACTATTCGAAGTCAACACCGTTATTTAATTCACCAATTAACGTTATCTGTAAGTAGATGACTCTTAAATATCTTCTTGTATATTTTATGTCTTTACCAATAATTTACAGGTGTAAATACGACACTCGATATTAAGTTGTAATACGAATCAGAACATAATACACCTACCTATGTTAGGTAAACATCGTGGGACAGTCCACCGATTAAAATCATCTGTAAGTAACAGACTCTCAACAAAATATATATTTGGGTCGCATAAGCTAATGCGAATGCTAAGTTTCAATTTTGATTTAGTGTCTTATTAGAAACTAGATGTTTGCCCGTCCTAAGACGGTTAAAAACAATTTGAAAAGTCAAGAGTTGTGTCTTCTCGTGCTATGATTGGCATAAGTCTTCAACCCTCCCTCCCCTTCCCTACCTCCCTTCCAACCCTCCCTCTCCGGTCCGTCCTGTTGTCCGACTGGCTGTCCGTCCGTCCGTCCGTTCCTCCCTCCCTCCCTCCATCCCCTTACCCTCTCTCCCTCCCCGTACTACTTCTCTGCAGTCCGTCCTGTCCGACGGCCGTCCGTACCTCCCTTCCTCCCTTCAACGTCCGTTCCGCCCCTTGCCCACGTCTCTCGCTGCGATCCTGCGTGTCTCCTCCCTCCCTCCATCCCCGTACCCCCTCCCTCCCTCCCCGTACTACTTCTCTGCATTCCGTCCTGTCCGACGGCCGTCCGTACCTCCTCCTCTCCCTTCAACGTCCGTTCCGCCCTTGCCCACGTCTCTCGCGGCGAACCTGTGTCTTCTCCGTCCGTCCGTCCGTCCGTCCGTCCGTCCGTCCTCCCACCTCTATCCCCCGTACCCTCCCTCCATCCCCGTACTTCTCTGCCGTCCGTCCCGGCTGTCCGTATCTCCTTCCTCCCTTCAACGTCCGTCCGTCCCTTCACCACGTCTCTCGCCCCACATGTCGTGTTGCATTATCTCGCGTTGCTATGACAACGTGGAATGACGTAAGCCATTATTGTCGAAACAGCGTTGTCTTCTCCCTCCCTCCCTCCCTCCCTCCCTTGTTTTCTGCCGTCCATACCTCCTTCCTCCCTTCAACGTCCGTCCATCCCCACGTCTCTGACGGCGATGTACGTGTCTTCTCCCTCCTCCCCTCCGTCCGTCCGTCCCTCCCAAGGTCCTCCCTCTCTCGGTCCGTCCGTCCGTCCGTCCGTCCCTCCCTACCTCCCTCCCTCCCCTCCCATGACATGAGAACAGTGGCATATGAAATAAATCGATACAAGAAGATAAATTATTTGCAAAAAGTGTTTGCAATTTTTTTTAAGATCTGAAGCCAGCTGATGCAAACTCAATAACTGGAGCAATGAGAGACCCAGTGTACCTGGGGACAACTGTTACATGCAAAGTGGAAAGCAACCCACCACCCAGTTACAGATGGTTGGATGTTACATATAGAAATACGACAAACACTTCGAGTATGCAGATATGGCACAGTGGAGAATTTCAGTGCACAGCCTGGAACACTGCTGCTAGCTCTTCAATGTCAGTAAATGTAACAACCTACGGTACGTACGTAATAAACTTTTTCAAATCTTTATTAATTGCTCTTCTGAGCTGCTCAGCTGCACCAAAGTCAACACCTCGGCGGAAAGGAATTTTATTCAAACGGACTAGTTCAGATGTCCGAGACTTTGCTTGTAGTTTGACCTCTGTCACCCAGTCTGTTTTGCCTCTGCTGTATTGTGCAAAATTTAGATTGTGTTATCGTTTTTTTCAGTTGGCGCAGAATGTTAGCTGTAAGAAGTCCATTTCATGAGTAGTGAAGGGATGATTTTAGACTAAACCAAGTTGGTAATAGTTCAGGCAAGCAGAGGTACCAGTGGATATCCAAGAGAGTACTAACACTTGCAGAGAACAGAAAGAGCAAAGGAGTAAAAAAAACAGAGGGAAAACAGTTTTAAAAGACTGATTCAATAACGAAATAAGTCCACATGAGACTAAAGACTAAAACATTTCAACGGATTTGAAGAAACAAAGAGCAAACTAAGAGCAAGACTTTGATGAATAGATAATTCCCGAATGATGAATGAATGAATAATATTAGAGATTTCATAGAAAGATTGGCTTAATCTGGTCAGCAGTAGCGCTACAGCAGTCATGTAGGTTAAGTCTAAGATGAGAACAGGATCTCGTTTAATGAATAGCAGGATTTGGGTTAAGTTTGAAGACGCGTTGGACATTGCAAGACACAGGAGAAAAGTATGCAGATCACTCGTTTGCACCCGTAACTGGTGGCATAAAAAAGTTACCGCTCTTAGTCACAAGCTGATAACGACGACGACAACAACAACGATGATGATGATGATGAGTGGCAGATGTTTACTATCAGTTATTTTGGTGTCCACGTAATCGAAAATATAATGAGACTAATTTCTAGAAGCATAGTGGAATTTATGATAAGTGTCGTATGCATCTGAGATCTTATTTGGTGAACATAGAGTTAATACGAAATTTGAAAGCCTGTGTGAATGCTGCCTAACTGCGTTGGTGCCTGTTGCTGTCGTCATTTGTCTGTCCATTGGTTTACTAAAGTGCAGGCGATTTTCGTTGTTACTTATTACTTTATTTCAGTTACGACCTCGCTCTCAACCACTACCACTACAGCAGGTACCTGACCACGTTGACCCAAATCTTAATACCGTAATTCTAATATTATTCTCTTTTTATTTTTATAGAAGATTTTGTGTGATGTAAGTTGTGAAGCGGTGTATCTTCCAAGTGTGTGTGTGTGTATAATAAACGAATATGTCATTCACCTTTTAGCAGCAGATTTAATCAATGGGGATGGCAATACATAAATGCAGTCGTGGTGGTATTTTGAAATGATGATGATGATGATGATGATGATGATGATGATGATGATGAAGATGATGATGAAGATGATGATGATGATGATGATGATGATGATGATGATGATGATGATGATGACGATGATGACGATGATGATGATGATGACGATGATGATGATGATGATGATGATGATGATGATGATGATGATGATGATGATGATGATAAATACACATACATGTAGTTGCTTAGCATATGTATATTCTTTCATTTTGATGTCCATGAAATTAACTCATTAATGTGACTAAAATAAGCTCTATAAACTCTAGGACATAATGAGTTGCATATTTGTCTGTGTGATCGTGTTAGCTGAGCGGAGTAAGAAGTCATTTTGAAACCGTGGCTAAATGTTGCATAGCTGAGTTTTTGTCGTTGCCATATGTCTATCTACATGTCTACCTGTCTGTCTACTTATTAGCATCTGCTTAATTTGTACACACATTTATGTCTTCCAGTTACGACCAATATCTCCACAACCACCGCTACATCCACTCCCAGTAAATCCAATCTAAGTGGATCAGGTACAAGAGGACAGAGAGTACAGTGTACAGTAGAGTAGTAACAGCTTGCTTGAAATAGGAAGTTCTTTCTCAACGTTTCTCGGTTTCTCTCTTAACAAACACTGTTAGCTGTTTTATATTAATGGTTGCCAACTTTGATTGACTTTCTATTTTGTTAACTTGGTAATTTATTTTTGTTTCTGTTAAACTTGTACTTTCTGTTTCGTTTCTCTTAACTTGGAACTTTGTGTTTCGCTTCTGTTAAACGCGGTAGTTTCGTTTTCTGCCATGGATTCGTTATATGCTTGCTGCATGATGGTACCGTGCTAATATTTGCTAAAGAAGCTATGAAAGTCGTTGTATTCATTGCGATATCTAAACTATCAATCTCTTTGGCTTAATCACTCCAGACTGAACCTCAATAATTGACAGATTGTATGGTTTTGGAAGTATTGCATTGGTTTTTAACAGAGGTTAGTCTTAATTAAACTCCTGTTTGTCTTCACATGAGCTAATAACAACTGAGAAACGTCTAAAATCTACATCCGGCTGTAACAACAGACAGGGAGATCACACAGCAATCGTACGTAGGCCTATGTGCTGCATGCATGAGAAATTAGTGCTCACATGCGTAAATAAACAGATTTAGCTGGTTATGAGAAACAGTTGAATTATGTGCGATAGTCCTAGCCGAATGAGTAGGCCCTATAATTGTGGGCAAGGATGTTGGCACAATGTTTTAAAAGTAGGGTCATTGGCAGGAAGAAGAACCACGTAAAGAAGATTGTGATTTTTCGTCTAATGTGTGATTCTGTCGACCCTATTTTGTCATTGAAACTCAGCCCACAGTAACCAATCTTTCTTATGAGCTTTCCTGCTCATAGCTCGTTTACCTACTTTTCTTGTCCTTTTCAAAGATCTACTATGGCATCAAATAAGAAGCATCAGTGCTCTCTGTCCTGACGCCAATGATTCTTATATGTAGGCCTGATGGTTTCTTCGGGTCTCTGATATTGCTATTACAGATTATCCGGAGCGTTTAACTGTCAATATAATTAGACTATTACTAAAGTAGCCTGGTGTTCACTCATTTTATGCAGTTGTAATAAGTACTTTTCTGTACTGAAGTCATTAATTGCAATAATTATAATTGTAATCAAACATTTATGAAGCACCACTCACCTATTTAGCTCACGTTTTGATACGGAAGGCATTAACTGCTATTTTGACAGGTGGGTTATCAGAAGGAGGTAAAATCGGAATCGGTGTTGGCATTGGCGTCGGTGCAATGTTGGTTTTAGTCGGGATTCTCTTTGTTGTCCTATGCAGGAGATATGAATGGACCAAAAGATCTAAGACAGGTATTTCAAGAACAGTGCTGTACCATTATTATTGAAGTTTCAGTTTATTTTTCAGTTTGAGTTTGAGTTTGAGTTTTGCTTTAACTTTCCAGTTTTGTTGTAGTTATAGTTTTCAGATCTTTTCAGTTTTAATTTAGTTCTGTAAACATTCAACAGAAGCATTGAAATGTCATTTTTTTATCAGTGACATTCATTTTGGTTAGCAAGAACAACATATCTGATTAAATTCATGCTACTGAGCTGCAGTTTGAAGCACTAGCCGATAACCGTTGCAGACATGTCCGCCACTTGGTTTCTTTGCCACATAGAAAAAATTAATTAAGTTTTGAACTTTCAAGTTCAGTTTTAGTTCTAGTTTTGGTCTTTTGAGTTTAGTTTTAGTTACAGTTTTCAGAACTTTTCAGTTTGAGTCTTAGTTTCAGTTAACTCAAATAGAACTTTTCAGTTAACGATGAAGTTAATTTCAGTTTTAGTTAACTTAAATAACACTGTGCTGTACTTCTGTATTTGCTTATATATATACACCGTGAAGCATAAAAAAGGAAGCCCCTACAAAATCGTTATTTATTTTAACAATATTCAAACAATGTCAATGAAATTCATGAAATTTATTACTAAATAGCAGGCAATGTAAAAAATTACAGTTTGTACTAAAACTGTCCGCCTTCAACTTCTACGCATGCGCGAAGTCGCTTGCACCATTCACGCACCGCCGAGTCAATAATTCGTTGGTCAAGATCGTTCCAAGCTTGCATGATTCGCTTACGAAGATCTTCAACATCGCGGACCTTTCTTTTTTACACCATTTCCTGCATGCATCCCCATATTTTATCATCTACATGATTCAGATCTGGGCTGTTAGGGGCCATAGTGTAGGAATTATGAAGTCAGGAGTTTCATTTGTCAGAAGTGCCACCGTTTCTCTTCTCTTGCTTGAAAATGTAAAATTCAGAGAATTCTCGAATTTCAGGTAGAAGGTCTTCCATGAGTAAAACATCTCTGTAGTATTGGCCGTTGATTTTTACCCCCGGTTCAACAAAGTGAATTGACGTGCGCCCCAGAGAAGAAACACCGACTGACACCATCAGGGATTTGCTAAACGTCGGACGTGTGCGTAAAAGGCGGTCGACTGCAATATCTCTCTTTCGAGTTCCAACTGTTACATACAGACAATCATTTTGAGTATTGCTAAGAGAAGCAACTGTGAATAATTTTTCGTCCGTGAACCAAATGAAATGCACTAGGCTAGCTGGGTAGCGACGCAACAAAAGGCGACTACGGTCAAGTCGAGCTTGTTTGTTGGCCACGGTCAATTCATGTGCCCTACGTTTTTTCATGCATATCAAACGTAAGTCTTTCTTCACAATACGATTAACGGAACGTTGAGATATACCAACTTCCTGAGCAATTTGTCTTTGAGTACAGTGTGTTTGCGGCAAATCTTCCTGGCTCAAAACAAGTGTTTCAACTTCTTCAATTTTGTCAGCAGTTCGAGCAGTGCGCGGACGGCCACTGCCGGGAAGGCGTTGCGAAGTTCCAGTACTATCAGTCGTGCGAATAATATTGTCCAATCCGCTTCGAGACCAGCTTT
>JACEVL010003555.1:0-13065 GCA_020284085.1 Aporrectodea caliginosa
CTATAGGGTCGGAGGGGAATTTCCAGAGAACATTCTTAAGTGCATCACTATAACGCTTAGTGCGGCTTGCTAAAGAATTTCTAATAGTTTGTTCTTCCATCTTTTCCTTCTTCTCCCTTTCTTCCTTCTCTTTCCGTTCCTTCTTTTCTCTTTCATCCTTCTCCTTCTGTTCCTTCCTGTCTCTTTCTTCCTTCTCCTTCTGTTCCTTCCTTTCTTCCTCTCTCCTCCTTTCCTCCCTTTCTTCCTTCTCCTTCTGTTCCTTCTTTTCTTCCTCTCTCCTCCTTTCCTCCCTTTCTTCCTTCTCCTTCTGTTCCTTCCTTTCTCTTTCTTCCTTCTCCTTCTGTTCCTTCCTTTCTCTTTCTTCCTTCTCCTTCTGTTCTTTCTATTTCTCTTTCTTTCCTTCTCCTTCTGTTCTTTTTCTTCCTCTCTCCTCCTTTCCTTCCTTTCTTCCTTCTCCTTCTGTTCCTTCCTTTCTCTTTCTTCCTTCTCCTTCTGTTCTTTCTTTTCTTCCTCTCTCCTCCTTTCCTCCCTTTCTTCCTTCTCCTTCTGTTCCTCATATTTACGGATTTCGAACTCCAGACGGCGCTTCTGCAGTTCGTAAGCGGTCTCTTCTGGAGATGCTGGACTAGCCTTGAATTCTTCTTCCTTCTTTCCTATCTCCAAAGCCCATTCTTCCATCAATGTATTCCTATCCCAAGTCATAACCTCATCTTCGTCCCTTCCTGCCTTTATAAGATACATCCTAAGGCGCTCAGACGACCTTTTATGAATATTCGCCTGCATCTCTGCTGTCAACGCTTCCATTTTTACAAACAGTCAATCAACAGTAGACAACCAGGAAACAGACACCACGCAGGAGACACGCCACACAAAAGGAAAATTCCACACAAAACAAAGTGTGACTACGCAGTAATTCCACACCACGCTAACTACGCAGTAGCCAAAGAAGTGCACTCGCCAAGTACGCAAAAGCTACACAAGCTCGCGCAAGCCTGGCCTCGATCCTTACGATGGATCAAACTACAAAGAAACAATCAGCAGAAAATAGGAAAGAAAGACAATAGCCGCCCCAAACTCGGCTGCAACTCCACTTTCTTCTCTCCTTCCCAGCCCGACAACACCCAGGATCTTACCCGTATGTTGACTGCTGTCTTCTGCCGTCCCAGCCGAACGACGCGCTTCGTCCGTCAGCTGTCGTCTGCCGATCACCCGTCCTTCACGGTAGAAAGGCGTCTCGATCCGTTCACTGTCTGAACAGACCGTCTCTCCGGGTTGACTCCTTCCTCCGCCGGTTCGTTTCTTCTTCTTCACCGGATCCAACACCGATGATCCCACTTCTGACACCAGAAATGTCGCGGTCGAGCCTCTCGATCACGACAACGAACAAACGAAGGAAAATTAAAAGATCTTTATTAATAGAAAGAATCAATTAAGTCAAATTTAAGTCAGCCCGTCAAATATCACAATCGCAGACAGCACACAGGTTGGCTGGTCTCGATTGAACTTCAATCAAATATCGTTACAAGAACACTTCTTCAACGTGCATAAATCTTCGTCAACTGGCCCTTTTGTACACACACTGTATCTTATATATAGGGTTCTGATGGATTCTAGAAGGTTCTATGACGTCATCGTACTTTTCCCTGGAAAGTCCTGTAGAACGCGTAGATTATTGATACATGCATTGGTCCGCTATTGACAGTCCGTGGCAGAATTTTCCCTTAGCTGTAAACAATGTTGTTGACGCACAGCGGGTATTTTCCATAGCTGCACGTATCAGCGTAGACCACGACAATGATGAACCTTCCTAAGTTACCTTGTCATACGCAGGCTGTGGAACGCTGTGTAAAGTTAGTTACTGTAAATCGCCAGCAGCGGTTTGTGGAGCAAAATCGCGAGATGGCTTTATCAAATCCCGGCTAGAATCTCGATTGATAATGCCAACGTTTAATACAAAATCTGATTATCGAGACATTTGTGCATTTTAGTTAAGCATAAAAATGTATTCTATGATTTGTTACATGTGATGTGTATTCTATGATTTGTTACATGTAATACTAGACGCTGTCACGTCTGATGATTCACGATTATCGATAATATTTACCATGCACAAAAAGGCCCCATATAGCAAAACTTCACAGTCCTTGGGGACCCTCAAGATGATGCACAATAATTACCAAACTTTTACTGTGTGTTTGTCATACCAATAGGCAACTTTTGCCCACTATTAAATTTAGTTCTTTAAGAAAAATGTTTTTAGCCTATACATTCGATCCACCCTACTCACCAAGCTCCCTCCCAGACCCCTACCCCATTTTGCTTCTTCAGCACCCTGGTCCGCCATTTGCTGGAAAATATTGCCACTGGCCACATTAAAAAAGGTTCGACACCCCTGCCTTACAGATTGTATGATTCAAGCGAGGCCTGTTTATCGTTGCGATAATCGCCAGGAGTGCAGCTTCAAGAGGTTTAGTCAGTGTAATTGGCACTGTATTTAACTTGATTTTTAGCTTCAGCTGGCCTAATTGCAATATACTAGTCAGTTATGTTTCCAAAAGTATTCAAATATAAACTTGTTCCAATACACTTTTAAGGACTGTTGTAAATATCAAGTCTGCAGTGTTTCTGCATCATTTTGAACATAAATTATAAGACATCATGAAATCTACTTGGACTCAAATATAATAATAGCCCAAGAACTTCTACAGTGTCACTGTAGTAATGCTAAATGCATCAATTGATGGTCACTGCTAAAGTGAGCATGCATTGCAAATTAATCGACAGATTTTGTAAAACAGAAAGATCTGGGACTTGACTCCGGCAGTGATGGATGAAGAACATCATAAAAGTTTGTTATACAAATCTGTCAGTTATAGCCTTAAGTTATTCAGCAGCAGAAGATTTTCTAGTTACCTGTTTTCTGGTTTCCAAAATCTGCAACTTTATTTCATGCACTGTTCAATCACGTTCAGCACATCTCTTTGTTGCTGATTCAAGTCGTCCAGAACTTTCTTATCTGGAGTTATGTCTAATAGTGGACTGATGTCTATCTCAGGTTGTGTAAAAAGGCTAGTTTCTAGACAGAGACAGGAGCTGTCTCTTAATCTGAGAGGAACAGTCCGAGCAGCTTGTCCACAAACACCAGCGAAAAGTCCTATATCGGCTCGTTGAGCTGTCCATCCACCATCTGACTGATTTTTATTGCACAGGACAAAGTTGCATTTGGATCTTACAGCTTTGTCAAGAAGCTTCAGTCTTGATTGACCAGGAGTGCCTTCATCTTCCACATCCATACAAATCCTCACTTCCATGAACTGTTGTAGGATCTCTTGCAGCTTTGCAGCATTATGAGCATGATAACCACAGTAGATCATGTGAATATCATATTGATAATCTGCAAAACAAAGACTGGAAGATGCAGCATCTTGGTACAGTTAACATACTTACATTCACCTCCTTCAGCAACTTAACCTACATGTATGTTAGTTATACTTTACTGCTTCTGAGGACATTAAATCCACAATTAGAGAGCCTTGCTCTACTCTTATCTCCCATTGTGTCCTTCAAATTCTACACCTGCTCCATGTTTCCAATCAGACATGCAATTTTCCGACCAATGTTATCAACTTGCAACTGATAGCATTTAAAAAATTTATAAACATTACATTGAAACAAACAGTACCATGACTCATTGAAATTTGACATTACCTTGTGAATGAATTTTGGTACGAGACGAAGAAACCTTGTCAAACATTGTTTTTAAAAAATTCACCATCTTTGATTTAAACGTTCCATTCTCTTGCATGGTCTCTTGGAATGGCAACTGGCCAAACTATTACAAAAACACATAAATATGGTAATGTAATTATTCAATGAATTAAGTAACAGATGACATTCAGGTTTATTATGCTACTTGCAGTTAAAGTTGTAACTGTAACATAACGTGAAAAGGACAAATCCAACAACTACCTTTTGGGTCTGCGGCCAATAAGCTATTAGTACTGAGTACTTAGCACATGGTAAACTAAGACAGTGTAATGTAGCAAGAGAAGTGCTCAGTGCAGAGGAGCCACTAATCCAGGACAATCTTGCAAACTAGATGCTTCAGTTTGTATGATGTAACGCGAGTTTGTCAAAAAAATATTCTTTATGCTCTACACCTTTGTTGTAATCTTAATGCCTCCTTGTAATTGACATAATTATGCTGCAATATGATATTATAATGTATTGTATTAGAACTACACAAGTTATGTAAAAATCAGTTTTATAATGATTGCAGTGACACGAACACCAGCAATCTGAACTTACCATTTGCAATAGATGATCAATTTGATATGATATATCATGCAACAGTTCATTCAGGGTGTTATCACAAATTTGTTCTTCTTTATGTTTGACACAAAGATATTTCTTGAAATCAGCTCGTGTTAACTGCAGAAAAACAGACAAAACTGTGTATGTAGCAAGTGCTATGTGTAAAGGAAATATCATTCATCAAATGGGCTTTTTTCTTCTTATAAAGTCCAACATATGGGATGCACCTGCAATCTGTTTCTGCAGGTAGCTACTCCACTCCTATGCATAGTCACAATGTCATCAGTTGTTAAAACATTATTCTCCAGCTCATCATCTTAGTTATTATACAGGTTACAAGCAGACAGTGGCGTAACTAGGTTTTCTTTCTTTTCCGTCTTTTTTTCCCTGAAGAAAATTGTCACAAGCCTCATTTTGCGCCCCCACACCCGCGCAAGATTCATGTATAACAGTGTTACTTTTTACTTTTTTCACTATTCGTGCCTCATTTCTTTTTTTAAAAAATTCTCAGAAACCTAATTTTGCGCCCTCCCTGCCCTTTGCCCGGGGGCGACCCCCTCGTTACGCCACTGCAAGCAGATTTCCCACTTTCAAACCTTTCATATTATGCAGCAAAGATTACCGAAGATAGGTCAACCCTTTCGGTTGACCTATCCTTGTTTCATTCATGTTTGCATATAAAGCTCTCATTTTCTACTTTCACTAGCTTCTAATCAAACTAACAGTGCCTATCTGACTTATTTTATTGCAAATATTCCTCTATTCACATTGATGATCTTTAGCTTTTCCAGGTCTTGAAAAATCCCATGGTTCTTCCTCCGATTCTGTTTCTTTTTAATTTATCAGATATATGCCACATTGTCAGTCCTTTTCTTCTTTCAAGCCTCTCTTTTGCTTCAAAGTCTTGTATAATTACTTCTTCACCAGAGGTGCTCATATGACAGTTTTACTTGACTCAACTAGATCATCTTTCCTGCACGCTACTAGTGTTCCTGAAAGAAAGTTCAGACAATTTGATTGCTTGCCAAATGCTTCTTATGTCTTACTTGGTAGATATTGATCATAAGTCGAACCCCATCTTCCCATCTTCACCTGACTTTACATCATATGTCAGACCTGTGAGCAACTCAGCATTGTCATTTTTTAACTAACATCCTACAGACCTGAATAATTTTTCTCAGCAAACTGTGTTTGGTGTGAAAACTAAAATTTCGCTTGTCAAGTCATATGTCTATGCTAACTTTATACTATATCTAATAAAAGTTTATGGGAATGATTGATCCAGAAGTTAGATTAAGTCCATCAGTTGAGGTTGCCACAATGTCTCAGCTAATCTTTTATTTCGCATCTTCCTTTGTCTCTACCATTATCACCGCTCCTTCATTTCCCTCTGGAATTTGGAAATTTAATCTGGAAAGCCACATGATGTCACTTCCAACTAAACATAATTTCTCTTCATTTTGGTTTGTGCACTGTATTATTTACATTAAGAACATAATACAATGTTAATTCATAAATTATTTTTCTTACATGTTCCAGATGGCAAATTGCATCCTCCATAGCACTTCTCTCTTTTTCTTTCAGTTCTTTATGACGTGACAGAGTTTCAAAAAACTTTATTAGGAATGTGATGTTAGCATCTAAATCTTCGTCGCTAAGCCATGGCATTGCAGCATGTGCAATAGCATTTCGTTTTTTGATTAACTGTAAAGAAAAAATAATCAGTTAAAACATAAGCATTCAGCAACTGTACAGGAAAAAAATGTAACACAGAAACAATAAAAATGGAAACTTTAACTCAGTGATCTCAAACTCTTGGTCTGCAAGTCTAATGTCTAATTTGCCTAATTTTTTGGCTCGCTGTAATCTTTGAATAATTTTTAATTTTTTATAGATCAATTCATATTTCAATATTTCAGTCTTTTACCATAACTTTTATATAGATCAATTCATATTTCAATATTTCAGTCTTTTACTATAACTTTTATATAGATCAATTCATATTTCAATATTTCAGTCTTTTACCATAACTTTTATATAGATCAATTCATATTTCAATATTTCAGTCTTTTACTATAACTTTTTAAAGAAGTAGGCCTACTTAGTCATTGTTTCACAGTGTTGTGTGCTAAATAACTTCGATATAAATATTCACGTTATAAAAATTTAATACAGGCATATATTTGTCACACGTATTCTTTCACATTTACATGAATTGCTAGTTCCAAGTTCAGCATACGTGTTTTGTAACATTTAATTTCAGCGCTCATCAATTGCATTCAAAATGCCACTGAGAGTTGAAAAGCTTAATTGTGAACAGCAATGTTTTTTTATTATGGCCTGTGAGTGGCGAAGCTGGTTTCCGCGACTTAGCATTTTGGACGTTGTAGAAATTTCGATATTAGGCCTTACGATTACGAATATTTTAGCAAAACGAAAACGAAGCTGGTTTCCGCGACTTAGCATTTTGGACGTTGTAGAAATTTCGATATTAGGCCTTACGATTACGAATATTTTAGCATAATTTATTCCATTGTTCATAGCAGGACCGCTAATAGCTAGGCTACTGCTGGCTCGGGTGCTGTGATTATCTTCCAAAGGTCCCCCTCTGACAACCAGCGGTCTACCACGCACATATTTCTAGAACGCGGGCCTCTCAAAACGTGCGGGCCCGGGTGACCCCCCTCCTTAACGT
The DNA here is from genome assembly GCA_020284085.1 of Aporrectodea caliginosa. Taxonomy (NCBI): domain Eukaryota; kingdom Metazoa; phylum Annelida; class Clitellata; order Crassiclitellata; family Lumbricidae; genus Aporrectodea; species Aporrectodea caliginosa. The sequence goes on from JACEVL010003555.1 coordinate 7,010, forward strand.
GGGCCTGGTTCATAGTTTCATTTTTAAAATTCTGTTAAAGTGTAAGACCCCAAATGTCCATTTTTGTTGATGCCACGTTAAGTGCAAGTTAAGAAATGGGCAATTTATAATAATTATACTATAATATTATAGTGACAAAATGAAAAAGGTTTTGCTAAAGTACATAACAAGCCTCAGGGATCAGACTGCCTTCAAGAAATAAATTAAAATATAAGGATATTCCTGTACTCTCCTATCTTGCATTTATCAGTATAGTCGAGCCTTTCTAACATTATATTATACAGACACCCTTAACTCGAACTTACAAAACAAAAAAGTTGGTACACTGACACATGAGCAAATTCGAGCTCTTGCAGTTAAGCTAAGCCTATGCAAAAAGCATATTAAGATAGTTCTGAAAATTTCGCTAATTCTGAGCATCTTCCACCTCTTCATAGAGATTGAATATGCTGGACATTTTGCAGAAATAGTCGAGCAGAGTTTGCAGGATTTTAAAGCACTTGCATTCCCAGTTACATGTATTTTTTGCACTGTTGAAATAGAAACAGCCTTTTAGGAAATTCAAACAGTTAGCTGATGTAACAGCATATTGAAATATAGATTGAATTCCTTAAGTTTACACATAATTTCCATTTTGCAGTTACCTAGATTGTGGCAATGTTTTGAAGAACTTATGTATACATGTAAAAAATTTGTTCAAGGCTTAACCACTTGTCATACATGGACAGCACATTTATTGAGTTTGAGAAGCATGCTGTAAATATAGTTCCTCAGTTCCCCAAAGACTGAAAACAAGGAAAATTAATTTCTGCTTTGATAGAGTAATGTGATGAATTGTGTTTTGCTAAATCTGAATAACTGAATATAATGCCGACGAATAAGCTGATCTCCGTAACGTGATTTCTGTGTGGTGCTGAGAAATTTTGGAAGGTTACACACTACATTGCATAAGCAGCAAGTCCTATAAAAAAGCCTGTGATGAAGGGCTAAGACAATAAATCAGCTAAATTAATTAACAGACTGTTGTCATTTGTTCATTGTGATCATCAAATTTGTAAAGTAAGCTTCATAATATAATGTAATTAAATAGTGAACTTAACAATAGAGTACTGTTACAGCAGAAATGGAAGTTTAGTTTTTACCTCATGCATGTCCTTTTCAGAAATGTTATATTTCTTAAATCTATCACAATTAAGAATCAAATGAAAAATTCCAGAAGAATCTGTTTCGAGTGGACCCTTATTTTCTGGTTTCTGTCCTTGGCCCATGAAGACTTTTGCTATCTCCCATGAATCGGTTGGCCACTTCTTTAGATCGCCGTTACTCCAGAAACCTGACTTGGAACCGTTTACTTCTACTTTAGCCTTTTCAACTTCTTTCAACATGTTATTGCAAATTCCATCCAGACATGTGTAGTTAAGCCTATTCTTTTTAATATGTTTGGATTCACAAGTGTGGTTTTTATATTCTTTGCTTGGATCAATATTGCAAATTTTTAGTATCTCTTGTTGAAACTCGTCCATTTCTCTTTTGCACAAACCACTGAGGGCATCTCTTGCACAGTAAAGTGTTTCTCCAACTTTCAGGAATGTCACAAACTTTTCATCAGCGTATCGTGTTTTAAGTGTTTCGTCAGTCATGTTTCTTAGATGCTTTACGGTAACCACTAATAAAAAAAACACATAACACAATTTAGCTACCAGCAGCAGTGCAGAGGATGTCTCATAAATGTAGTCGTATTTATGATCAGGGCAATTACTGGCCAGCAGATGGGGGAGCATAATTCATTGAGTCCTGTGTGCTTGCTGAAAGCAATGAAGAAAAAGGAGACTAGGAAAACTATAGTGGCAGATCAACAATTAGGCTATGGATCAAATTGGTATTCAGTAAGGCAAGTTAATAATCTGTGCCAGAAGCAGGCCACGTTTTGTAGAACCACATGCGTCATTGGTCACTGTAGAGATCGTCAGATTACGATTACAATCAACTCTCTCCCTTGTCTATTGGAACAGGTGCTCCACTCTGTCTTCACCTATACTAACAATATTTCTCACAAAAGGGGTCTGTGGGAATGTTTCTCCCAAAGGGACCGTATTCGTCTGCCAAAGATCACCGTATGAACAAGACCCTAAAAATTGTTTACACCTCAATCTTCATCGAACTTAAGTGGTTTTATTAGATTCTTGATAAAGCTGCACTCTTAAATTGTAATTGTAACATTTATAAAGTGTCACTTCAAGAAAAACCTCATCAGTGGCGCTCCCGACACAAACCAGTGAAATCGCTGTAGAATAATAGACTTCAGGTGATTGTGAAACTGTGGAAGGGACAAACTGAGGAGCTGCAGCTAAATGCATCTGACACAATGCAGTCAGGCCAGAATAGAGGGGAGGGTGGCAGGTGGGCCACCCGGCCACCTGGCACGGGCCTATGATTTTGAGGGGGCCTACTCTCCCTGATAAGAGTCAACGGGAAAGGGAATCCTTCAGCATAAAGATCATAAGTAGTTGGCACTGATTTATTACCAAAACACTTAATGAGCAGCCTGAAATTAATGGGGCCTAAATTTCCCATCTGGCCTGGGCCTATTACCAGATTTGCATGGGCCTGAATGCAGTTGCTTGGGCCTAGTACAGTCCTTGTGTGAAAAAGGTCTAATGGTTCTATGTAACATACTTTTATGTAGACCTATATGATCCACTTTGGACTAAATAAATGTTATTCAACAATGAACTCTATCATTTGTACTTGTCAAAAAATGTAATGCCCAATACTGAACTCTTGCCTTAAAATTTTTCATATACTATTTTGAGTATAATTATTATAAATTGCCCATTTCTTAACTTGCACTTAACGTGGCATCAACAAAAATGGACATTTGGGGTCCTACACTTTAACAGAAATTTTTTAATGAAACTATGAACCAGGCCCACGTTAAGGAGGGGGTGCTAAGGGTGCTTCAGCACCCGGGCCCGCACGTTTTGAGAGGCCCGCGTTCTAGAAATATGTGCGTGGTAGACCGCTGGTTGTCAGAGGGGACCTTTGGAAGATAATCACAGCACCCGAGCCAGCAGCCCTGCTATGAACAATGGAATAAATTATGCTAAAGTATTCGTAATCGTAGGGCCTTAATATCGCAATTTCTACAACGCCCAAAATGTGAAGTCGCGGTTACCAGCTTAGGCTACTCACAGGCCATAATAATGCTGTTCACAATAATAATATTATTGCACAACGCATTAAACATTACCATTAAAAAATACATTCTTATCTAGCCTACGGATTGATTTTGCATAGAACTTACATGTAGGCTATTACACCGTCTTATAAAATGCAAACAAGATTAATTAACCTTAGGCGACAAAACGAAAGCGGATCTACACTCGCTTCGCACGATCTCTAAATCATAATTAATACTAGCCTACTATTAAGGACCTATAGTAGTCACCTATTACACAATAGCAATTATACCTCCATGCTTCACTGCTTGCTATAGCAATAGGTGTAGGTGCCGAATTTCACTCAAGTACACTGTAGGCCTATTTTAGGCCTACAGCCTAAATACACCATAATTGATTTAACACGAGGGAGGCAAGGCATTAGCCTATAATGCGAGGCAAGGCTAAGGGCCGATTATAATATACAGGGTGCGGCCGAAAAAATAACCTATTACGAAAATTGCGATTTCTCGAAAACCGCTGAATATTTTGTTACAAAACTTCGCCAGTCTATTTGACACATATATCTATCTACAGCTTTGCTAAAAATAATGAAATTCGAATCATGAAAACCAAAATGGTGCAACCCTAAAGTGAAACAATGTCATTTTCGTTTCAACAGACAGTTACTGACACCAATAAGTAACAAAGTAACGACGCAAACAGTAATGTAACAAGGTTCAAGGTTACTTATTGTTATTGACAAGATTAGGCCAAGTGTTAAGTTTTGTGCAAGGAATGTTCGAAGTGACCGCCGTTTGCTTTTATGCAAGCTTGCAGACGTTTTCGAAAGCCCAGAACAGACTTCTGAATGGTCTCAAGTGGCAAGTCATGCCAGATGATTTGCAGCGTATTTTTTCAGTTCAGGAATGTTCTTCGGCTTTGTGGCAGTGGCGTAAATCATGGGGGGGGGACAGAGTGGGGACAGTCCCCCAAGAAGTTTTGACTTAAGCCCTGCTGTCTCCCCCAAATCCGGCCCTCGTAGGTACTCTGTCCCCCCCAAAGTTATGTATAGATTTTTCGCCTCTGACTGTGTTGTAAGTTTGTTGTAGGTCTCAAGCATTGCACCCCAGACAGCACAGTCGATCGAGTGGGTTCAAATCTGGGGAATTTGGCGGCCATGAATCCTTGTCGATGAAGTCCGGCAGTGACTTGTTAACCAATCTTGGGTCAGCTTTGCGCCGTGAGCGGGCGCTCCATCTTGCTGCAAAAAGAACTGATTTCCCAAGACAGTGTGACAGTCATCGACAAGCTTAGGAAAAAGATTCTCCACGTAGTACTTAGCATTGACTTTGGCCTTCTCGTCAATGAAATGCAAGCGTCCCTTACCCTCATAGCTGACACCTGCAGAAACCATGATGTGGGGAGAGAACTTGGCTCTCTCGACCAACAGACGGCTTGGATGGATATAGGCCCCTATCGCTTTTTTCTTCTTCGCCCAGACGCGGTTGTTTTGATTATTAATGGGTGGATTGATGTAAAAGATCTTGAAATGACGTAATTATGGCACACCGCAGGCTACTTTATGTAAAAATATGATTTCCTATTTCATGAATGCCGTGTTCAGTTGAAAAAATGCAGTTCTTTCTTCTGCCTGATGTTATGATCACAAATATAAAGATACTTACATAAAATTTTCAAATAATATGCAAAAATATGTTACGAATAAGAATGAAAATATTTCTAACAAAATATTCAGCGGTTTTCGAAAAGTCGCAATTTCGTAATGGGTTATTTTTTTTCGGCCGCACCCTGTATATATAATATTATATATATATAATAATTATTATATATATATATATATACTCGTCTTGTCTCATCTTCAGAATTACGCCGATCCGCTCGCCTCGTCTTGCCTCTTACTGGCTATGGACCTGTTTGCACTCCGACATGGCCTCCACAGCCCCGCAATCTAGGCCACGCCCAAATGCAAACGGTCTATTGACAATAGAACTATTGCACTCTTTGTGCTTACCAAAATATAGGTTCCATGGTTATTTTTAATATAGGATTGTCATAGGCTACGGCATCGTCCTGAAGACTAATCCAACGGTATTTCAAAGGAAAATGGTATGTTCCTAACAATCATGTTTGTAACATTTTGCTTTGAGTCAGGTTTTACCCTGCCAGCATGCCCATATCGAGCCCATATAAAAATTATATGGGCTTGTGGGCTTGGGCTAGCCCATATCAACCCCATACCCCATCTGGGCACGAGGTGAGGAGCCCATTATCAGATCAAAATTGTATATTAGAGACAAGTGGGCTCATGGGCTTGGGCTGCCCACATCGAACCCATCTAGGATTGAGGTCAGAAGCCCATTAACCGACATTTCCAATGTTCGACTTTAGGGTGGGCGATAAGTGGGCTCGTGGGCTTGGGCTGCCCACATCGAGCCCACATGGGCTTGATGTCTGAAGCCCATTAACCAACATTTGCGACATCCGACTTTTGAATGGGCGATAAGCGGGCTCGTGGGCTTGGGCTGCCCACATCGAGCCCACTTGGGCTTGATGTCTGAAGCCCATTAACCAACAGTTGCGACATCCGACTTTTGAATGGGCGATCAGCGGGCTCGTGGGCTTGGGCTGCCCGCATCGACATGGGGCTGATGTCTGAAGCCCATTAACCAACATTTGCGACATCCGACTTTTTGAATGGGCGATAAGTGGGCTCGTGGGCTTGGGCTGCCCACATCAAGCCCACTTGGGCTTGATGTCTGAAGCCCATTAAGCAACATTTGCGACATCCGACTTTTGAATGGGCGATAAGCGGGCTCGTGGGCTTAAGTAGGCTCGTGGGCTTGGGCCACATCGAGCCCATTGGGGCTGGAAAAA
>JACEVL010003556.1:0-12195 GCA_020284085.1 Aporrectodea caliginosa
AAGATGACAGAAATTTCATACCTAGAATTCTTTATAAATTACGGTAGCATATACATACTCTAGTTTAGGCTTTTCAATGAACGGTAATGAACCTTCAGCAACTGTACCCCATAAAATTATATTAGATTTGTCTGACTTTCTATTATGTAACTCACTGCGGTTTGTCAGTCTGTTTGGATAAACGAAGATATATATATATAGTAGTTAGTACCCTGCTGTTGTTATGTTACATATATATTATTAAGTTGTTGAGCATATATGAGCAGGTATATATATATATATACATATATATATATAGCATAGCAGCAGCAGCAGAGCATATGGTATATACATATTGTTGTTATTATTGTTGGCTATATTACAAGGCGGTTAACGGCTATTAAGAGCAGTTATATATATATATATATATATATATATATATATATATATAATCGTTCACGGACATATTAACTCTTCTAACCTATAGTGTACTTTAAGTAATGGCAGTGTCTGCTTCGAAAAGGAAGCCACCTGATTGGTCCACGCAAGTCACGTGACCTATGACGTCATATCTATTAATAGCACAATGGGGAATTTACTGAAGTAGTTTCCATGCGTCATATCTATTAATAGCACAACAATAGAAGCCTGTTGACCTAGTTTCCATGACGGCGGCACGCCTAGTTTCTGGCGCACCTACGCTAGACTGCACTTTGACCTAGCATATCATTAGCATATTAATAGGAAGTTTGTTGTCCTCGTTTCCATGACTACGTCACGTCGCATACTGTACAAAGACTGTTTTCCAATATGTATTCAATAACCGATTCAAACCTGTTTCTATAATCATCAGCCAATAAGAGCATACATTCGTAAGCATGCACACTTCAAAATTAAACAAGTTCAAACATGTTTCTACCCACATACAACCAAAATACATAGCCTCGCGCATGCGCAAGTGGGAATTTTATCATATAAACGATTGAGTGTAAATACATAAAGCGAACTCTTGAACAAGTAAAAATATTTATACATGACATTATACGCTAACTAGCTTGGTTTTAATTGGAAAATGTTGTGAACTTTGTGACTTATTTACATAATTATTAGAAGTTGTAGTTATTGGAAGAGTGAGAGAGATAGATAGATAGATAGAGAGAGAGAGAGATAGAGAGAGGAGAGAGAGGAGGAGAGAGAGAGAGAGAGAGAGAGATTCAGAAACTTCAATCTTTGTGAAACTTAAGACTTGCGACACGTAAAACATGAGAAACTCTCAACTCGGGAAGTTTAAAAATTGTGAAATCTAGAAACTTAAGACTCATGAAACATAGAACTTGACAAACTCACAACTAGTGAATCTTAAAAATTGTCAAACTTAGAAATTTGGTCTTTGTGAAACTTGTAAACCAAGCAATCTTTGAGGAATCCGTGAGTTGGAAAACTTAGAAACATACAAACCCGTAAAAGTTCGAGAGAATGAGAGAGTCACAGGACATGTGGAGAGAGCGAAACTTGAGAAACCTGCAACTCTTAGAAAACTTCAAACTTTTAGGAAACTTAAAACTTTGTATGACGCTTTAGAAGCTCGAGAGAGCGAAACTTGAGAAACTTAGTGAAATTTGAAAGTCTTAGAGATCTACGAACTACTGGTGAAACTTTTAGAGAACTCACAACTCGTGAAACTTATAGCTCTTAGATAATTCGAAACCTGAGAAACCTAGTGAGATTTACAACTTTTAGAGAACTCACAACTCGTGAAACCTACAACTCTTAGAAAACACAAAACTTGGGAAACGTTTAGGAAACTACAAACTTAGGAAAACTTCAAACTTTGTGCGATGCTTTACGAGTTCGAGAAAGTCAGAAAGCGTGAGCGAGAGATACATAGAGCGAACTCTTGAACAAGTAAAAATATTTATACATGACATTATACGCTAACTAGCTTGGTTTTAATTGGAAAATGTTGTGAACTTTGTGACTTATTTACATAATTATTAGAAGTTGTAGTTATTGGAAGAGTGAGAGTGAGAGATAGATAGAGAGAGAGAGAGAGAGAGAGAGATAGAGATAGAGGGAGGGAGGTGAGGAGAGAGAGAGAGAGAGAGAGAGAGAGAGAGAGAGAGAGAGAGAGAGAGAGAGAGAGAGAGAGAGAGAGATTCAGAAACTTCAATCTTTGTGAAACTTAAGACTTGCGACACGTAAAACATGAGAAACTCTCAACTCGGGAAGTTTAAAAATTGTGAAATCTAGAAACTTAAGACTCATGAAACATAGAACTTGACAAACTCACAACTAGTGAATCTTAAAAATTGTCAAACTTAGAAATTTGGTCTTTGTGAAACTTGTAAACCAAGCAATCTTTGAGGAATCCGTGAGTTGGAAAACTTAGAAACATACAAACCCGTAAAAGTTCGAGAGAATGAGAGAGTCACAGGACATGTGGAGAGAGCGAAACTTGAGAAACCTGCAACTCTTAGAAAACTTCAAACTTTTAGGAAACTTAAAACTTTGTATGACGCTTTAGAAGCTCGAGAGAGCGAAACTTGAGAAACTTAGTGAAATTTGAAAGTCTTAGAGATCTACGAACTACTGGTGAAACTTTTAGAGAACTCACAACTCGTGAAACTTATAGCTCTTAGATAACTCGAAACCTGAGAAACCTAGTGAGATTTACAACTTTTAGAGAACTCACAACTCGTGAAACCTACAACTCTTAGAAAACACAAAACTTGGGAAACGTATAACTCTTAGGAAACTACAAACTTAGGAAAACTTCAAACTTTGTGCGATGCTTTACGAGTTCGAGAAAGTCAGAAAGCGTGAGCGAGAGATACATTAGATTGTCGTATAGAGCATTAGAAGTTCAATAGATTGAAATTTTACATTGTAAAAGACAGGGAGATTGATAGTGCATAGTACAAACCAGCGACTTTTAGACTGTATACTGTGACACGAGCGGAAGGCTCATATAGTTAAATTGCATATTTTAATGGAGCAGAGATAGAAGAAATGATTCTTTGAAAAGCAAATGAACATCTTTCAATTTACAAAGTAATATGAATGTTTTCTTAGCAGACTTATGCGATTCTAGATTATAAAGAGAGCTACATTGAGAGTTTACTCGAGGGACTTACATATATTGAGCTACAAAGATTGTGAGGCATGGTGGTCGACTGGTTAGAGCGCCTGATCTGTAACGCACAGAGTACGGGTTCGAGCCTCATCCGAGATAGTTAGGCCTACTGTGTAGGGACTGGACATTGAGCGAGTCCTTCACTCACATTTTCTCTACAATACACGTATATCTGCATATTCGACGTATTCTGTACTTTGTAAGGAGGAGGACGACACCAAAATATAGTTGTATTATTGAATTGTATTATAAAAATTCACGAGAATATGACTTGTTCACTAGAAGTTACAATTACATAGGTCGAAAGACACATGAGATAGTCGTTGGTTTACTTATACATAAGATTGTATGCATTATAAAATTGTAAATTTTAAGGAAACTACGTATGAAATGAAGATTTCTAGCTTAAAATATTGGTTTGTATGATGAAACTTTGATATTGCAAGGTTGAACAGATGTACGGTGCGAAGGTTTACGTAGTAAATTGAGAACATACAAATTGTGCGGAGAGGCTTCATGAAGGATTTGACATTGAATTTATAAAAATTAATTATAATAATCCGACAATTGCAGCAATGAGAACTCAATCACGCATCGTACGACCATCGATTGGTCAAAATTCAAGTTGTCAGTGGGATGAATACATGTGCGTATCCGACAGTAGCTGTATCAATCTAAATCTAACATGTGATGGAGGGAACGATTGTTTCGACGGATCGGATGATTCGTGCATATGTCCTTTCACCGATATGAGTATTATACATATGGACTTTGCATATCGTAATATTATTAAAAATATTTAATTATAAAATCGAAGAGACTGCAACAGAAAATCAGGATCCGAGATAATGATGTTCGGCGCTTGTGTAAAGAGATGTTATTCGTGGTAGAAATGAACACGTCAAGATCATATGTATACCATAGGAAACCTATACACTCACGCGATTTACATATTAATTGTGTAATACATAGGTGGCGAACTTTATACCAGAGTAATCGATCGCATATTCCTCACAAATCGAGTCATAATCGGAGTCAGCATCGTCTCTATCGTCATCTCAGTGCTAGTCGTAATGTACATCATCAACGCATTTCGACGACGATCCATCTTGTTTCGAACCATCAGACGACAAGCTCAGACCATGGCGGAATACCAAGACACCTGTCTGAATCCGCCTCCCTACGACCTCCATCTACCAATCGCACCATCTTATGCAACCAATCCACCAACATATGCACGGATTTCCACCGGAGGAGATGATTATTTATAAGCTGAATCGACATTATTTGAGAAAGTAACAAATTTGAAAACGAATAGATTGAGAAATTTACAACTTTCAACGAACTTTCAATTCGAACAATGTAAAACGTTGATAACTTACAGCTTTTGAAAGCGCACAGCTTTTGAAAGCGCACAGCTTTTGAAATTGAAAATTTTTAGAGAACTTACAACTCCACAGACACGAGAAACTTACAAACTCAGGAAACTTGCAACCTTTTGAAACTGTCAAATCATGATAAAACTTTTAGAGAACCTACAATCTTTGTGAAACTTAGAACCTTTGCGAAACTCGAGTTATTTAAAACTTTCAGTGAACTTACAACTTGAACAGATTAAAAATTGTGAAACTCAAGAAACGTCAATCTTTGTGGAGCTAGGGGTCTTTGTGAAACTTGAGAAACTGTAAACTCGTGAAATTTAAAACTTGGAATATTGAAAATTGTGAAACTTGCAGTCTTTGCCAAACTCGAAGACCCTAAAACGTGAGAAACTCACAACCTTGGAAGCATACAAAATCGTGGCGAATCCTAGAAACTTAAGACTAGTGAAACAGAAATCTTTAAGAGAACTTACAACTTCAGAAACTTCAATCTTTGTGGCGAAACTAGTAGTCTTTACAAAACTTGAGTAACCTAAGACTTGAGAAACTCACGACTCGGTAAGAATCAAATTGTGAAACTTAACATTCGTAAAACACGAAACATGGGAAACTCACAACTCTGGAAGTTTCAAATTGTGAAACTTAGCATGCGTGAATCTTAGCATTCGCGAAACATACAACTTGTGAAGTTTACAAATTGTGATTCCTAGAAACTTAAGACTCGTGAAACGTAGGCCTAAAACTTTTAGAGAACACACAACTTGGATAGCTTGAAAATTGTCAAACTTAGAAATTTAGTGATTGTGAAACTCGCAAACCCGCAAGCTTTGCGAAATCCATGAGCTGGAAAACTTAGAAACGTACAAACGTCCAATCTTTACGAAACTTGAAACCTTAGAAACCCACAAACACACACGCACAATTGGTAGAATGTCGAACCCGTCAAACTCGAGAACACGGAAATCGGTAGATTGTAGCAATTTTATAGAGTAAACAAGCAACTTTTACGATACGCGGAAAGGTTCGCACTGAGAAATTACACCTTAAACGTCGTATAGCTGGATGAAACTTAAAAATTTCGTAGCGCCAGTGCGTCTTCACGATGTCGAGTAGAAAAGCGACCAGAATCTACTTAGTACTATAGGGCGTCGTCATCGAGACTCATGAGATTAGAGCTTCTTACTTAAAATTATATCCGCACAGAGGTACGAGACAACATTCGACGTATCGAAATTATAAATTTTAAGATCCGACGTTGGTTGGTTTGAATGGACGCTCGTATAGATCACGCGCGAATTTTAACGTGCAAAAGACAGAAGATTGAAAATGTACTAAGCGCAGAATCCGCAGCGACTCGACCCGACGCGAACTGCGAAGCGATGATTAAACGATTATATGCGCGAAATTGTCAAATTCTCATAGAGAGGCAGCGTTTATGCTAAAATTCAACTATTATATTCATAAGATGCGTAGGACTCGCGTCTTTTCAAGCATAAAGACGTCTGATTTATCGATATGCGCGTTGAACTTGACGCGTTTAGTTTTAAGCAAACGATATAAATTTGCGCATGATGGGGGAAGGGGGAAGGGGGAAGGGAGGACTAGCCCGCCCCAGCCCCAGCCCCAGCCCGCCCGCCAGCCCAATCACACGTGTAAACTAATGGAGCACGAAGCGGCGAAGCCGCTTCGGTATAAGCCTATCGACGCTGTCGAAAAATCAAAAAATTTTGAAATTTGAATAGATATCAACTTTTGAAACGCCAAAGTGCGCTATGCGATGTTCTATCTGAACGTCCGTTTTCAGTTACTCCATAATTTCTATCGTCTAAAGTTATGCATCGCATTACTTACTTACTTACAATCCTGTAAGGTAGAGTCGGTACTCGTATCACTACTGATGACATTCCGCAAAAATCGAAAAAATCGAACTCGATACGATTAATTAACATTGCGTGCATTGCGTACACTACCTGCATTATTATTTTTTAGTATAGGGCCTATATATATTTAATATACATCCGTTTCTGCGTGCACTCCAATATGTATAAACTATCGATTTATTGTCTATGTATTCGGCTGTATAAACAGTTTAATCGTATACGTACCAACAGTTTCTACTGTCTAGACAGGAATAATTATATCCAACAATCCATCGTTTTAACTTTACAAATGCATACACACGCGCTCACGTGTCAAACGTATAACGTCATTTATACGATTTATCCGCTGAATCAACTATTATCGACAGAATTCAGAATTCTCACTTCATATTTCGCAGCGCTGTCTACATCTGTCAACAACAGTTACTAAGCGCATCAAACCATTTGTGGGGGTGTTGTTGCGCAACACCAATTTGTCAATCCGCACAAATCTTCGTTCTACATCTAAAGATGAAGTTGTACTCGTTTTCTTTGTCATTACATCAAAAATGGAAAGTCATCAATTCTGAACTTTATTTCAAAGTCTTACCTTCTCAGTTGTTCAACCGACTACGGCCATTATAAACGTACAAAACTGATCCGTTTGCTGCGGCCGGAATCGTATGCATCGCTTCTCAGTAGGTACTTTGAAGAAGCGCCATATAAATTTCTGAATTCGTGCTTATTTCTGACCTTCTCAGCTGTTCAATCCACTACGACCATTGTAAAAGTATAAAACTGACCCGTATGCAGCGCTTCCGAGGAGGTACTTTGAAGAGGCGCCATATAAATTTCTGAATTCGTGCTTATTTCAAAGACGCAATGCCTTGCCTTCTCAGCTGCTCAACCTACTACGGTCATTGTAAACGTATAGGCATATAAATGCCAACAGTAACCCGTTCGCTTCTTAGTAGATACTTTGAACTGGCGCCATATAAATTATTTGTAAATTAACGAATTTAAGAAGACATCTCTCCTTGAACGAGTTGGAACATACAATCATGTCTGATAGATTTCCACAATTATACCCAAGAAATCTATATAATCTGTTAATAAGCTGATTCCCACGACTTCGCATTTGTGGTGATTGGAGAAATTTCGAGTTAACGATTACAATATACGTTGGCTAGCAAAACCATTTATTAATGCATCTGCTGATTGGATATTATTAGACTGTACAGACACACTGATATAAATTAAATAGAGGTCGTATTTTAATTGAATTCCGTTTGGATTGGTGGTGGATACCAGCCAATAGTCAATTGTCTGATATGTCTGTGTATAAGTACGTTGGCATTTGGTCCAAATAGTTCTGAATGCGTCCAACGATACAGTCTGAAACGCGTCAAAACACGCTTAACATAACGCTGGAAATATGTCTAATTATTGCTCGAGAACATTCTCGGCTGCATGCTTAGACAAAAGACAGGCATGGCATTGCTTAAGCACCATGCGTTGCTATGTAGCCGCGTAACTAACGAAGCATATGAATCAGCGATCTAGTTTGTATTCTTATCAACGTGGCATAGTATGGCCTATAGGGCGTATTTGTATAATTATATAGTTTCAATGACTAGGCCTACTAAACTTACTCGGTTTAAGTATAATATTTGGCTTTACATTACCTATGCGTCACGACCGGTAAACTCGTTCAAGGAGAGATGTCTTCTTAAATTCGTTAATTTACAAATAATTTATATGGCGCCAGTTCAAAGTATCTACTAAGAAGCGAACGGGTTACTGTTGGCATTTATATGCCTATACGTTTACAATGACCGTAGTAGGTTGAGCAGCTGAGAAGGCAAGGCATTGCGTCTTTGAAATAAGCACGAATTCAGAAATTTATATGGCGCCTCTTCAAAGTACCTCCTCGGAAGCGCTGCATACGGGTCAGTTTTATACTTTTACAATGGTCGTAGTGGATTGAACAGCTGAGAAGGTCAGAAATAAGCACGAATTCAGAAATTTATATGGCGCTTCTTCAAAGTACCTACTGAGAAGCGATGCATACGATTCCGGCCGCAGCAAACGGATCAGTTTTGTACGTTTATAATGGCCGTAGTCGGTTGAACAACTGAGAAGGTAAGACTTTGAAATAAAGTTCAGAATTGATGACTTTCCATTTTTGATGTAATGACAAAGAAAACGAGTACAACTTCATCTTTAGATGTAGAACGAAGATTTGTGCGGATTGACAAATTGGTGTTGCGCAACAACACCCCCACAAATGGTTTGATGCGCTTAGTAACTGTTGTTGACAGATGTAGACAGCGCTGCGAAATATGAAGTGAGAATTCTGAATTCTGTCGATAATAGTTGATTCAGCGGATAAATCGTATAAATGACGTTATACGTTTGACACGTGAGCGCGTGTGTATGCATTTGTAAAGTTAAAACGATGGATTGTTGGATATAATTATTCCTGTCTAGACAGTAGAAACTGTTGGTACGTATACGATTAAACTGTTTATACAGCCGAATACATAGACAATAAATCGATAGTTTATACATATTGGAGTGCACGCAGAAACGGATGTATATTAAATATATATAGGCCCTATACTAAAAAATAATAATGCAGGTAGTGTACGCAATGCACGCAATGTTAATTAATCGTATCGAGTTCGATTTTTTCGATTTTTGCGGAATGTCATCAGTAGTGATACGAGTACCGACTCTACCTTACAGGATTGTAAGTAAGTAAGTAATGCGATGCATAACTTTAGACGATAGAAATTATGGAGTAACTGAAAACGGACGTTCAGATAGAACATCGCATAGCGCACTTTGGCGTTTCAAAAGTTGATATCTATTCAAATTTCAAAATTTTTTGATTTTTCGACAGCGTCGATAGGCTTATACCGAAGCGGCTTCGCCGCTTCGTGCTCCATTAGTTTACACGTGTGATTGGGCTGGCGGGCGGGCTGGGGCTGGGGCTGGGGCGGGCTAGTCCTCCCTTCCCCCTTCCCCCTTCCCCCATCATGCGCAAATTTATATCGTTTGCTTAAAACTAAACGCGTCAAGTTCAACGCGCATATCGATAAATCAGACGTCTTTATGCTTGAAAAGACGCGAGTCCTACGCATCTTATGAATATAATAGTTGAATTTTAGCATAAACGCTGCCTCTCTATGAGAATTTGACAATTTCGCGCATATAATCGTTTAATCATCGCTTCGCAGTTCGCGTCGGGTCGAGTCGCTGCGGATTCTGCGCTTAGTACATTTTCAATCTTCTGTCTTTTGCACGTTAAAATTCGCGCGTGATCTATACGAGCGTCCATTCAAACCAACCAACGTCGGATCTTAAAATTTATAATTTCGATACGTCGAATGTTGTCTCGTACCTCTGTGCGGATATAATTTTAAGTAAGAAGCTCTAATCTCATGAGTCTCGATGACGACGCCCTATAGTACTAAGTAGATTCTGGTCGCTTTTCTACTCGACATCGTGAAGACGCACTGGCGCTACGAAATTTTTAAGTTTCATCCAGCTATACGACGTTTAAGGTGTAATTTCTCAGCGCGAACCTTTCCGCGTATCGTAAAAGTTGCTTGTTTACTCTATAAAATTGCTACAATCTACCGATTTCCGTGTTCTCGAGTTTGACGGGTTCGACATTCTACCAATTGTGCGTGTGTGTTTGTGGGTTTCTAAGGTTTCAAGTTTCGCAAAGATTGGACGTTTGTACGTTTCTAAGTTTTCCAGCTCATGGATTTCGCAAAGCTTGCGGGTTTGAGAGTTTCACAATCACTAAATTTCTAAGTTTGACAATTTTCAAGCTATCCAAGTTGTGTGTTCTCTAAAAGTTTTAGGCCTACGTTTCACGAGTCTTAAGTTTCTAGGAATCAAAATTTGTAAACTTCACAAGTTGTATGTTTCGCGAATGTTAAGTTTCACGCATGCTAAGTTTCACAATTTGAAACTTCCAGAGTTGTGAGTTTCTAGTGTTTCGTGTTTCACGAATGTTAAGTTTCACGATTTGATTCTTACTGAGTCGTGAGTTTCTCAAGTCTTAGGTTACTCAAGTTTCCGGCAAAGACTACTAGTTTCGCAAAGATTGAAGTTTCTGGAGTTGTAAGTTTCTAGGTTTCACCACGATTTGTATGCTTCCAAGGTTGTGAGTTTCTCACGTTTTAGAGTCTTCGAGTTTGGCGAAGACTGCAGGTTTCACAATTTTCAATATTCCAAGTTTTAAATTTAACGAGTTTACAGTTTCTCAAGTTTCGCAAAGACCGCTAGCTCCACAAAGATTGACGTTTCTCGAGTTTCACAATTTTTAATCTGTTCAAGTTGTAAGTTCACTGAAAGTTTTAAATCATACGAGTTTCGCAAAGGTTCTAAGTTTCACAAAGATTGTAGGTTCTCTAAAAGTTTTGTATGTTCTCTGAAAGTTTAAAAACGAGTTGGCAAGTTTCCTGAGTTTCACAAAGTTTCAAGTTTCTGTAGATTTGTAAGTTTCTCGTGTTTGTCGAGTTGAAAGTTCTCTAAAAAATTTCAATTTCAAAAGCTGTGCGCTTTCAAAGTTGTAAGTTATCAACGTTTTACATTGTTCGAATTGAAAGTTCGTTGAAAGTTGTAAATTTCTCAATCTATTCGTTTTCAAATTTGTTACTTTCTCAAATAATGTCGATTCAGCTTATAAATAATCATCTCCTCCGGTGGAAATCCGTGCATATGTTGGTGGATTGGTTGCATAAGATGGTGCGATTGGTAGATAGAGGTCGTAGGGAGGCGGATTCAGACAGGTGTCTTGGTATTCCGCCATGGTCTGAGCTTGTCGTCTGATGGTTCGAAACAAGATGGATCGTCGTCGAAATGCGTTGATGATGTACATTACGACTAGCACTGAGATGACGATAGAGACGATGCTGACACCGATTATGACTTTCTTAGTTGTGACCTACCTCCAGAACTTTCGATTATCTCTACATATAAATTGCTCAACGTCTTCTAACTGTTTAAGAATTAAATTGACACAGTTCTTTGAATGTTTCTTTCTTTCTTCAAACACAGTTTAATAACAACAACTCAACTCTTGCCTTACAACAACTGTACTACACTGTATAGTTCAAATTCACTGTCATCAGCAGTTTCTAAGTTTGGCGCGCTAACTGCACGTGTAAAAAGAATCTACCGTCAGCCAATGTTTAGGCTACTTTAGGCCAAGCGCCCACGAGCCGACAGCGCAACTAAGGCCTAAGACTAAAACGCTTAACAATCGATACACATTATATATATATCAACCTAAAGAACACCTGTGCTCATTATATATGCAAAACACTTGTTCACATTACCTCCTTCCCTTTCTTTGGATTGAGCAAATTAAATTTAAAAATTTGCAAAATCATCTAAATTATGAAAATCGTACTAAATTATGCAATAAACTTAATACTATATAATACAGTAAAATAAACAATCTTATAATCTAGATAAACAATCTGCTACAACATTTAATCGTCCTTTCTTATAATTAACCTCTACATCAAAAGTTTGCAGTGCTAAAGCCCAACGCACCAGTTTAGCAGACTTAGACATAGATTCAGTCAGATAAGTTAAAGGATTGTGATCGGTAAAGATGTGAACTTTAGATCCAATTATTATCTCTTTCAACTTATTTAGAGCCCAAACAATAGCATAGGCTTCTTTCTCTACAGTTGCCCATCTCTTCTGGGTGTCAGTCAGCTTCTGACTTATAAATGACACAGGGCGCTCTATTCCCTTATCATCCATCTGCGTTAGCACAGCTCCTACTGCAAAATCACTACTATCGCAGTACAAA
>JACEVL010003557.1:0-12678 GCA_020284085.1 Aporrectodea caliginosa
GCTTGGACTAAGAGGCCTACCGTCATTGGCTTCGTCAGAATGACAAGGGTCTGCCCAACGTCCTTGTGTTTCAGCAGGTTTATCTTATGCTTGGACCCGAGATGAATAGCCTATGCATATTTCTTGTCGCACCGCTGGCAATTTTTGCTGCGAGTTACATAACTGACATTGAGCCGTCTGGCTCTCAGAATCGTCAACGAAATGTTCCCAAACACCACCCTTTACATTTGCTGATTTAGACATTGTTTGGATTTGTGTCTGAAATCACTAAATTCAAATAAAAACAGTTTACTGCTACTGCTATTATTTACGAATTCGAAGCTACGACGCCGACGTGTCAAAACACTCAACATTAGTCACTGGTCGTGTGAAATGGGAAGCCTACACTCATACGAAGTCACCAATAAAGATATGGAATGAGCCGATAAATAAGTAGTTAGAAGTTGTATTACGTAAACCCGTTATCAACCACTATTATCGTTATATTTCCATGACTCTGCATTTGTGAGTTTCACACCGTGAAGGACGGTGAAAGTTACGATTTTCAAACCCGTCGAACCCGGGTTTCAATCGCGTTCAAACCCGGGTTTCGGGTTTGGAAAAAAGCCGAGTAACCCGGGTTACCCGGGTTCGGGTAACCCGGGTTTGCATTCCCTAATCCATCGATTAGTAAAACCGAGAGCAGAACTACTAAGACCTACCAGTACCAGTCAAAAACTAAACTCAAGAATGAGATTATTAATTTTTTTAAGTTCATATGCTGAACGAAAGACAATAATAGGTCTCGACACACCGCTACTTTTGTCACACTCCGCATAGCGATTTTATCCCACTTTATGTTGATTTTTCTTTTTACGATAATTAAGCTACCAAGAGACTTAATACAGGCGCCTTTCAAGCACCTCACAAAGCGCGTCTTTCAGCGTTTTATACGCAAAGAAAGCTAAATTCTCTTAATTTCCGACGTTAAGCTTCTATACCTAACAAATTTGTTTCATATTTGTTTTGTAACATTGTAGCACTATCATTTGGCGAAGATCTGAACATTGTATCACCTGCGTATGGTTCATCTGCCTTGGCACTAATAATTACTTGTGCCATTCTATTGATTTCCTTAGTTGTGGTCATTGGCTGCGTGGTGTTTAAAAAGACACTGCAAGGTAGGGTTACTTTGCGTTTCTATTTACAAACTTTAGAACTGTGGGATAGAGTTTGTATTAATAAAATGTGATTTACAACCTAAACAGCTGTTGATTAGGACCCTCAAGTTTACTCACTGCGATCCATCTAGATGTTCACTCTATTGTGTTTCCATTGGCTTTTAAAGAAGAATTTAAATTACAATTTGCTCGAAGATAATTACCTAATAGCTGTTGTTGATTTCGATGGCAGTACATTATGGGTGTCACTCAGGAAGGCTGCACGATAAAGCATGGCCAAACAACTGAATATTAGAATATTAATTTTGGTTCATGCCTAGTAGAGCTTTTTGCAATGCCTTTCACCGTTCTCGAGTAAATTACTTCGAACATTGCACGTTGTACCTCAGAAGAGCAAATATATTTCAGTCGGATATTCTCGCTAAATATCTACCCAGGTAAAACAATCCTTATTTGCAATTACAAGGTAGAACAACGACTGTACCGTATTCTACAATTAAGCAACTGTTGTTAGAGTGGAAACTGCTATACAAGTTGGGACTGACTGAGAATTTCAATCGGCATGTAGGCTATCTCTACGCTTCCTAGCACGTGCTTGTAAACATTTCTGCAATTTCACCGTTTTTGGACAGAAACCCGTTGTCATTAAACTGTAAATATGCCTCTCACATACACACTGTTGCACAGGACGCAATGCTAATTAAAGCATATTGCATTGTTTAGTTCGATGTAGAGTATTGCAGTGTTCGATTATTATGCTATTTTGCAGCCAAGAAATTTCTGTCATTGGTTCACACTTTCTCCTACTTCTCTATAGTTCCATCCGCACACTGCTTTCAAGCACAAATCAACCTGTAGCTCTAGCTAAGCTGCTTTTTATTTTATGTTATTATGCGATTGAGTACATAGCTTCTTTAACATTTACCTTTACGCATCTTTTCGCATCTACGCATTTTTTGCACTAATTGTACCACCTTATAAGTGTCTCAGTTCGCACTCCATGCTTGCCTTCTATGTTCTCTAGTGAAACCCTTTGCTACCGCACTTTTTACTATAATGTTAATGTTCATGTGTATTGTACAATATTATCTTGTTTCAATGTTCTCTTTAGGCGTTGTATTATTGCACTGTTTACGGTTGGGCCGCAGCAAGCCAACAAGGAAACTGCCATAATAAAATTTACTAACACAAGACAATAATGGTTTCCAAAATGTTTTCGATTTAACCTGTTTCGACTTCAGCACAAATTATAATCGGCAATTTTCTTATCAATTACAAACTACAGTTAAAATAACTGATCACTGGCCCATAAAACAGAACCCGCTATTTTGATTTTTATGTGTTGCTTCAATATCTATGAAATTTAAGTGAATTCAACGAATAACGTTGATTTTATTAGCTTGGCGCAAATTCAATCTGCAAGGTTTTTTCACAGTATTTAAGTTCTCATTATCGTTTGCAGTAAGAAATGAAAACATATAAAGAGGCATTGAGGCAGTTACCAATGAATAGTCTTTATCCATTTGTAAAACAGCACGTATGGAGGGCAGTTTGCTGACAGGAGCCTCAGTAAGACACAGTCAAGCATCTGAAGAGCACTATGAAGAACTGAATACAATCGACCTCGGTCAAAACAACGTCTACGCTGCCTTAAACAATGAAAGATCCACCCAATTGCCAGCATACGAAAACATTTGAGCTTTGGAAATGTTACAACCTTAGTAATGTAATGACTTCTATAGTGACATTATCTAGCGAGGAATGCATCGATTATAGAATGGAAAGAAAGAGAACAATTAGTCCTAGTTATAAATTATGTGCCTGCTATAGAATAGGGCCTAATTAACCAGATTTACTCTTACTGAGTAGTAGTTTGTTAAATGCTTAATTGGTGTTAAACTGATTGACTCAGATCTGTTTACAGGAGTTACATTATTAAGTTTAGTTTAAGAAAATGTTGTTATTATCTCTATTCAAGTGAAAACTGTTATAATGTCAAATGCATCACTATCAACTCAGTTCTTCAGTCGAAACATTATTATTCTGATCGCTTCAAACATTGTAGAAAATCTGCTTAAGCTTTGGGGTAGGCGTGCCGTTTTTATTTTTACAAGAAACTAATAGTAGGCCTAATATGCATTTATGACGTAAAATTAATTGATTTGCGAATTATTTCTGTAAAGTTTATTAGAATTTGTTTAAACACAATGTCCTCAATGACTTTATCATAGTAATTTATTAAATGACCGCATGAGTATTTCAGATGACCCAATGTCCCATAACATGATGTGATAAAATTATTTGGCATTAGAAAAGCATGGTAGCCTATACACAACAGTAATTATTCGTGTCCAGTGGCATAAATAGAAATAACAGACGGTGCCTCGGTGCTACTGATAGACCTACAATGTCGGCAAACCCAGTAATGCTTAGCAAAACTTGTCAGCTTTCTTAATTAGAGAAACGATTATCCATATGCAAGAGACGGACCACTTGTGCTAGTTAAATCACTATTACTCCCGGCTTCGCAACAGAAGTTTGTAGGTTAAAAGGCGCAGCATTGAATGGATGTTGTCGAATTTGGACCTCAGCAGAATGAACCGTCAATGTTGGAGTCGTGCGTATAGAATTCCGACGACCAGCCAACAGAAACTTTGATTTCACTTGTACACCTATGATCAATCAAAGTTGCATCTATGTTAATGTAGCTAACATTTTCTAGGTAATCGATAAAGAAAATGAAACTGAGACTATTCACATGGTTTACATGACGGTCTTCTTGTTGTTGTTGAGTAAGTAGGCCCTAATTTAATAAATTTCCATAGTTATTATTGGGTTAAATCAGCAGAACTATGCACATCAGAAATCCGCTCACCAAATCTTGAGTTTCCATTAGTTTTAGTTAAATCTAGTTATATTGTACTAGGAGTAAAAATATTACTTTTATTTCCAAATTCTTGTCAACAAGAGGACTGAAAGCGACACGTTACTCTGGCGTATCTTACTTTTCCAAATTAGACGTTTTTAGCATCTTAAGGAACATTCAAACGTCTGTTGAAGTTACATGTATAGCTGCGCGATTTACTCTGTAAACCTAAAAGTTTCACAAAAGTCATTTGTTTCTCTAATAAAGGTGGCAGTTTATTTAAATATGCCGATAATTATAGTCTTCAAGCTGTGTTTAGCTCATTTGTGAAGTGATATCATTACGAATGCATTATCTTGTTATCTCTCCTACCACATGAATTGTGTTCTTATTGGTGAACGGCACGATGAGTTCACTGTAACGATGTACTTGACCCTTGCCCATTAGGATGGTTCAGAGATGCATGGTAAAAAACGAAGTGCAAGCTAGAAACCAGGGCACCCTCTCAGTTTGTTAGACCTATCAATAGTATTATTTAGACAAAATTTCAGCTTCCAATTCCAACGGGAAGACGGTGCTCACGGACTGTGTCACTTTGCCTGATATCGATAAAAAGACACTAATTGTGGAAATGAATGCGTCGAGCATACTTTCCCGTACGAATGTGTTTTATTTCACGATAAATCAAATGTTACTGTAATTTGACAACACATGTGATAGTAGAACAGTTAGTCAGATTGAACTGTAAAATTTCAGTAGGTTTGAAGAATTGGAAATGTCCAAAAATTTTAAACAACGCATCGTTCTGACCATGAATGTCGATTGTTCCGGTTTTATGGCTTCAACACCAGCTACATTCTTAGAGTCTAGAAACTCAAGCACTGCGTCAACAACAGACTTATTTGTTGTTGTGAGCAAATAGCATTCCTATTTGCCACGACCACTGCTTTTTTCTTCATTATTGGTGATGAGTCGGTTGAATTCCTCGAACAACTTCACACACCTCTGAGCCGTGTCGTTCACCACTCTCAACTGCCTAATTCTCTCTGCTTTGTTTGTAATCCTCATTCTCGATCAATTTCTTTTGTGGAAGTGTAAGAAAGTAATCACTAATCTTCAGGTATGACAGCAGTGTCAGTTTTCACTGGGTTGCAAAATCACCCAGGCAAGCCCCCTCCTTCAGTACCACAGCATCACCTCTCATCTTCCTTTCACCAGGCGTTGCAGTTACTCTGTGAACAATATTCACCTTCTCTGTTACTGGCAGCTTGTCTGAGAATAGTGCCAGATCTACAGCATCATCTGAAAGATACCACTAGTGGTTTCTAGGGCCTTTCTAGCAGCAACGCTGATCTCGGGGTCAACTGACTCATATTTTCCTAGATTAATCCAAAGTGACAGATCTTGTCCTGGAACTTCAGCAGCAAGTGGGTTCTTAGTTCATGCCTTTGTGTAAAGAAGGGCAACAAAGCTGCACAAATCGATGAATCTGAGTTTCTTTCTTCTTTGTTAGATTGAATACACCACGTTGATCACGAAAAAGGTAGATTTTGATGGCATACAGTAACTTGACCATCCAACTTGCATGGTAAATTGGCGCAGGGCTCTCCAGTGAATTATTGAAGGCTAACTTCTAAGACAACCATTTTCAGCTCAAAGATTTCGTTCTTGGTAGTCATCTCTGATCTCTGAATCTGACTCTTTCAGTAAACTTCTTGAGAAAACTGAGTGCTGTTTCATGATAGGGTTCAGTGCCGGATATGACATTCAGTCCTGTATCACACTTTCCCAAGCAGCTCTATATGTCTGGAAGATTGGAATATGTGGTGAATTAGATGGATCACAGCACAAGGTGAATGCTTTGGCTAAAATCATCACACTGTGACGGCAGACAAATCACAGGAGCTCTCGACCTATCTTGTATTCCAGCAGAACGCGCACTCCGTTGAAGAGCTCGGTGTTGACAGATATCAAAGCTCAAGGTTTGAACCTTGTCAGTGAGTTTCCACAACTCCAGAAGAATGGCCATGGATTCATTGTATCCTGTCCCACAGGCTAATTTGGGCACATCAGAGTAAAAGTGTTAAATATGAGCTCTTACATTTCATTGGCAAATGGTAAATTTGAAAATCACTTCTGAAAACATGTCTGCCACAAACACAGAATGTAGACACCATGACCTTCAACAAGAACTTTACACTTTGTGCAAAATACCAGTAAGTAAGTAAGTATAATGCAACAGAAACTATTTGAAGCTCATGTCCATGACAAATGTTGAGTTGACGACCAAGTTATACGACATCAAAGTTTACCGCTAATGCTACTATATGGTAATATTTCGATGTCATTGAGCACCGTCTTTCAGTTGGAATAAGTTACTGAAATTTTATCTCAATAATACTATTGACAGGTCTAACAAACTGAGAGGGTGCCCTGGTTTCTAGCTTGAACTTTGTTTTTGTGAACCACCCTATTGCCCATCCCTTCTTATCAAGATGTATATATATATTACATGTGTTAAACGTATGTTACGGTAGTAAAAACGCATATTTTAAATACTGATAATTGATGCAAACAACGTAATTAGTGGATCAGTACTTTTGACTAGTGCTTTTTAATGGATTAAAGTAACTTAAGTTGGGGACGCTTACTGAAATCCATGGATACGACCGACAGTGTGTAGCATTTTAATTGGACAATTCAATTTGGATGGTCGTTGGATGCGGCGCAGGTGCAGTGAGGCAGATCTGTTCGGACAGGCTTCAGTACTTAGCCGAGCTTCGATGATGGCGAAGGTCATGTCGTTTTGTTGAAGGCGTCTCCTGACTAAGTGTTTCGCGTTGTGATTTCGGACTGACGGTTAGTTAAATACACGACGTTGAAAGTCGTAAAGTTATCCTATCGATTAAGAAATAAGCATCGATTTACAGGAGACGAAGTACGGGCTTTGTATTTCGAGCTTCGTGTGAACTCTAAAAAGTCACGAGTCGATAGTTATGAAAACACTCACGAACTAGATGGTTGGATGATCCTCTGAAGAGCAGAAGAATTGTTGCGAACGGCAAGGAACATTTTGCAGTTGAAGCGAAACTGACTTTGTGGAGCAGTTACGGCGATTTAACGAGAAATGAACTTCTTACTAATTAAAAATAATTTAATAAAATCTAGCATGTGTACAGTTCAACCTCTTATATCTAAGTTAATCAAATTCAGCATTTTTTTCTTCCAGGTTCTTGCATACTTTACTGCGCGCTAATATTTTCTAATAGTAACAGAGAACAGCATAACTGAAAAGTACAGTTATAAATATACATGTAGGCCTATTATAATACCTGAAAATCATGTACTGTTAGAGCTATTTCGAATTTTAGAATTGAAATCTCACATTTTGGGGTGCTTTAAACCAGCGAAAGAAGTAAATAACGTATATGGATAAAACTATATTACAAAAGAATGTATTCTAGTATTATGCAATATTCCTCCCATCTTGCAAACATAGAGCCAATAAGGACCCACATTTCCACATGGAACCATATCCTGTGTGAATATTCTACTCTATTGTAATAGTTTATGACGTATTATAACGGTACTGTTATAATATGGTCCACTATGTTCCCTTCCATTTAACAGAGACAAGCCTATGGTGAAAGACTCTCATACCTTCATATGCGGGCAAGTAAACATACAGTCCAACGTTATCTATTTTTGAACAATTGACCTAGTTTCCTTTTTAGCCGTCCATCTATAGAGGCATATACCCTACTCAGACACACTTTAACTACGGTATATCCGTATTTTGTCGATTTTGTAGTCCATCATTATAGGCCTACCTCTACAACTCTTGATGTCTACTGATAGTAGTAGGCCGAGTGTTAGTTGCAACATTTGCATTCACCTTGAAACTGATTAAAATTTTGAACATGGCCTTGTAATGGATTTATTATTCGTCTATACGACAGTGTTTACTTTGGGTAAGTTGTGAACTTCTAGCGCAGCGATCAATTTTTGTGAGGTATAGACTCTAATGGCGCTAAGTAAATAGTTACGCAGCCATCAATCTATTAAATACGCTAATTGGTTCTTTCATGCTATTTTGCTAAAAAAAATGGTAAATGGATATGTGAAATTTTTCCATCAGTTCTCTCACGGTGTCAAACTCTGTAGGCATTGTCCCGATAGCGCATTGGATAACATCTGGCTTTGAGAGCGAGAGGTACCGAGTTCGAGCCCCGTTAGGGCGGATATGCTTTGTAGGCTGCTATTAGCGCCGTGTATTGCAGGCTGTCTGTTCTGTTAGTAGTTAAGAATTGTTTCAATTGCATAATTGTACACTGTAATCATTCTGCGTTGTGTCAGTTTGAAATTAAACGAAGATTATTATTCAACATCAATACATCAATAGACAACCTGTCGTCTGAAATTAACGTCATAAATGCCGTTTGTGTCACATCTCCCTTAGGTCTGGCTCCGCTAAAGTGCCGCGGAAAGCCACCGAGTTGAACCGCTGGACAGTTATAGAGAGACGCTGCAGCAAGAAGCAGGTTTCTCTGGTGTCTCCAGATTATTATTATTATTATTATTATTATTATTATTATTATTATTATTATTATTATTATTATTATTATTATTATTATTATTATTATTATTATTACGACTATTATAATTATACAAATGAATGGAGAACATGTTTTAATAAAAACCAATTTATTAAAAGTAAGTAAATAGGTAAGTAGGCCTATATTCTTTTTTAAACCAGCTGCCAAACAGAACTTTTATAGAAAATTCTAGGCAAGAACCATAACAAAGTCCTACAAATATCGCTATATATTTCCAATCAAGCAAGAGACTGCAATGTAAAGTCTCTGTTGTAGGGTATACAAAGAACTACATTTAGATCGGCCGACCTATTAACCAAAAACTGCACAATATTTACCCCTAATGCCGAACTTTATGTGTCTCACATTTTGAAGATGATGAAGGGTAAATTCTTTGATTTGACAAGACCAGATCAGATTAGTTAAGATTTCCTCAGATCAGGTAAATTCAGATCATAGGCTATAAGAGCAGATAAGATTAGATTAGATAATCGTTTAGATTCCAGATTCTATATTTTGCTTAAGAGGACTACCGCAAGTGGCTCACATTGTAACAAATGCTAGTTGGATTTTCTTTATACTTACAGACCTTGTAAAACATGGAAAGAAATTCGTTGAAGTTTTGCCAATGTTTATTCCTTTTTGTAGGGAAAAGCCTGTCGGATTTTGATTTTCCACAAAACGCAGCTGTTCTCGTCGGCCAGCAGACGATAATAAACTGTCGATCAGAAGGTAAAATATGGTGGAAATACAAATCTAGAGCTGAACCTGCAAAGGAGATTGTTCTGTTCAAATACGGAAATTTCACTGATGACTGTGAGCGATGTACGATTAATTCGACCAAAACAACGCAATTTGATCTAATCATCAATAACACACGACAATCAGATGCAGGAACTTACGTCTGTGTTGAAGTATACATAGACAAAACAAATTACTCAGTAACAGCACGTCACTTTTCGGAATTGATTGTTATTGGTAAGATATTTTGTAACTTTTTTAGGCCAATAGTGACAGGAGTTATAAACCTCAACCGTTACCCATAATTCCATTGTCTCTGTAGTATAAGGTACAACATAGTCTTTAGTTATAATTTTAAATTTATCAGATAAGACTTGTGCATGCCAATTTATAAATAAATTCTTTGTAATAGTTTAGGCCTACGTTTGAAGGAAGTAAAACCGCTATATATGCTAATTTAATAGGCGTGTAACGTTTTGATTATGTAGTGAAAAATTAGGCATTCTTCAGATGCACCTCAGTATATAATATACTGTTATTGTTAACTGAGGCAGGGTTTATACACTATCCGTTCATGAACCTTCTAGCAGTGTAGTAAGGAAT
This sequence comes from Aporrectodea caliginosa, assembly GCA_020284085.1. Lineage (NCBI taxonomy): Eukaryota > Metazoa > Annelida > Clitellata > Crassiclitellata > Lumbricidae > Aporrectodea > Aporrectodea caliginosa. The sequence continues at coordinate 9,966 of JACEVL010003557.1, forward strand.
GTAGAATTTGATCATATTGTATAAGTGGAATCGTGTGCGTAGCAGACTAATAAGAAAGTGCAAAGGTAGGCGTACACCTCCAGAGAAATTCATCAAAAGCGTTGCGGCAAATTCGAAGATCTTTAGGATGAAGCGATTAAACGAACATAGCAATGGCAGAATATTGTTTTAAAATGCATTCACAGAGGACAGAGATCTGATTGGACGTCATGAAGACATTCCTGGTTTTAGTATTAATGTAGTATTTTGAGAACGGTAGCCTATCTAAGAATTAATCGACTTCATTTGCAATTAAAATTGTTGTACACGTTAGCATCATATCGATTACATGATGCGACTGTTCACTACTCGTATTAACTAACTATTGGTAACATTAATTTTGTTGACAACGCAGAATTCGGTCTATACGATAGGGTGAACCTTGGGTCATATATTTCCTTTCTTTCGTTACAGCGTCCGTTCCTGAATGCAACACAAACCTGACAGAAGAGGATGATCCTTTGATGGAAGATGACCATCTATTGATATGGTGCGTCGTTGAATTCAGAGGTAACATTGTACCAACGATGGAATGGAAAAACGATATTACCGGAGAAATGCTATCTTCTCAGCTAACTCTTACTCCAAACAGAAACGTAAAATCTGAGCTAACTGTGACACTTAAATGCGACGATCATGGAGTCAGGTTTTCATGCACTACGTACTTCAGTTCCATTGATGTTGAATGCATCGTGAACAATTTTTCCCATCACGGCGACGCTGCGAGGAATGCTCCTCTCTACAGCAACACTTGGATATCACCAAGAGTGAATGTTTCGCGTAAGACGATATCTTCTCATGCAGAGATTTAATGAGTGCACGATGCATCGGATAAGCTAAGTTTATGCGAACTACTTCTATGCATTTTCTTCAATATCGCCTTAATATCGCCTCTTAATAAATTGTTTATTGCATCTAACAGCCTCTAAAAGTTTAGGTATATTTTGATAGGGCGATAGTCAATTTTGATAGTCGATTATTTAAAGTTGTTCCCGTTTGCAACCTTAATTTCGTTTGATTTACTAAAACTCAGTCAATTTAAGCCAATTGAGACCTAAATGGCAAAGTTTTTTGTCCCTTTTGCCCGAACCTCCACCGTGCTGAACCGCGCTTTCTCGGTGGTGGGTCCCTCGACCTGGAATGGCCTCCCTCTGGAGCTTCGCCTCTTTCCTAGGACCTTCTCTCCTATGTTCTTTTCTCACCTTAAAACTGTTCTTTTTGGCCGTGCTGGAGTCGGGAGCGCCTCTGAGTAGTTTTCTTCAAGAGGCGCTATACAATTGTTCGATATGAACGAATGAATTAATTTTAGCGTGAAAGGATGCTTGTCATGCTCTAAATTGTATGACGACAACAATAATACACGAATAACTGCAAAAACGCTCAAAAACGGCGTCGTAACTGAAATTGAAGATTATTTTAAATTAACTAAACGATTCGAGTATAAGACAGCAATTAGCTAAATAAGCAACACATTAATTGTAGGCCAAAATTACTCTAAATGCAATAATACGCCTACAGACAGCAATACTACTGAAACAAGACATGGTGAGTATAACTTTAAGCCTAAGCAAACGTAATTAAATACCCGCAAAAAAGCTAGAGTGATAACTGACTTCCATTATGTGTGAGTTATTCTGTTGCGCCTCTGACTTATGCTTAGAGGTTTCTTATTAAGTGTTTCCAGTTTTGATTTGTGTCATACGGTCATACCTGAAAGATGTTTAATGTGATGGTTTGACAATTTCATGCTGTGTTACTCAGTTGAAGAGGCATGAAACGTGGTCTATTACTTAGAACCCTCTGATTAACTTAATGAACGCATTTGCATATAATAAAGTAGGAATCAGCCTAGTTTATAATCTTTAAATTTCTGGCCAAGTATATATACCAGTTGATAAATGTACGATTCAGATTTTTTGTTTGCTAAACCCCTGGTTTATTTGTTTTGTTATCTGCATTCGTGTTTTCACGTAATAGGCCTGCGTCACTTGTATCATATAGGCCTACGACTATTTAAAAATTAGACTAAGGTATGGAACAAGATTAGACAAAAGCAGATCGTAACTAAAACAGTTTAAAATGGTGCATGGGGTGCACGATAGTAAATAGCTAGCGTGTTGGACTCTCAATCGAAAAGCCGGTTTCAAATTCCCGCAGGGACAGACATTCGCGAGTTCCGTTCTATCAGTACCGGTACTCTATGGCACACACACAGCTATAATGAGTACACTGACCAAACACTGGCAGTGGGAAGATCAGGTTAGGACGGAGAAGGCTGGTCCGAGTGACCAGCTTTGTATGTCGAGGCTCAGAAAGAGGAAGTTGCAAATACTTCAAACGCATGGCTGCCTCTCAGAAAGAATTCAGAACAAGAAGGCAGTAGAGGTTAGTCAGAGATTTAATTGGTCAGACATTCTGGATCAAGACGTCTGTTTCTAAAGAATGTTCGTCGAAATGCTAGAAGATAAATTGTTCCTCTTTATAAGGCAGAAAACTGAAATTTAGTATTTACACGAAAAAGATATTCGATTTGGAACCCTAAACCGTGCACAAGCTAAACTGAAAGATATCTTTACAGTTCACTTCAATTCTTCTGTTGTGAAACTTACACCGTTAGTTATATTGACCAGAAGTAATTGGCATCGTGTCATCGAAGAAAGCACAGAATTATGCT
>JACEVL010003558.1:0-13372 GCA_020284085.1 Aporrectodea caliginosa
GTTTGAAAACAACAAACTTGTATACCTTTGTCGTTGAGGCTTTCGTTGTCGTCAATTTACCAATGATTTGAATGCGTATTCACCAGTCGACGTTGTTTCGAATCCCAGACGTTGTTTCGAATCCCAGACGTTGTTTCGAATCCCAGACGTTGTTTCGAATTCCAGACGTTGTTTCGAATCCCAGACGTTGTTTCGAATTCCAGACGTTGTTTCGAATCCCACCGCTGCTGCCACCAAATATGTCACCAACTCTTTTCTTTCTTAGTTGTGACCTACCTCAAGAACTTTCCTTATCTCTACATATAAATTGCTCAACGACTTCTAACTGTTTAAGAATTAAATTGACACAGTTCTTTGAATGTTTCTCCTTTCTTCAAACACAGTTATTTCAAACGTACAATCAAAGTTCTTATCAATACAGCTCAACTGTAACTTCTAACATACAGCTCTCTACTGCATTAAAACAACTACTACACTGTATATGTTCAAATTCACTGTCATCAGCAGTTTCTAAGTTTGGCGCGCTAACTGCACGTGTAGAGAATCTATCGTCAGCCAAAGTTTAGGCTACTTTAGGCCAAGCGCCCACGAGCCGACAGCGCAACTAAGGCCTAAGACTAAAACGCTTAACAATCGATACACATTATATATATATCAACCTAAAGAACACCTGTGCTCATTATATATGCAAAACATTAGTTCACATTGTCATAAGCTGCCGTTAAACTGTGGACACACAAACTACCTCAAACAGTAGGCATGACGTTAAAGGTTCTTCGCAGCCACAAGCCATTACTTAACGATCAGTTATACCGTTGTCATCTCAGACGCCGTTAAAATATCCTATAGACTATATAAATTCAGCAACATGCGTTTTAATCACTAGACACCAGCTAACCCTCTCATAGGCTATGGTCGACGTTGATTGCCGCTACAGAATGGTGATAAACAACGGAAAACTGTCTACGATTGGGTGGTGCCAGTCCGAAGCATTAATAACAGAGGAGGACGACGTCAATCATCCTCATTACGACGCTAATGATCTTTGTTATCACACAGTGTCGCGAAATTGAAACTACTACTACTATTGCCACTAAACTTAGCATTTACAGTTGGTCTAAGCCTCTATGGAATAACTGTCGTAGATTCGGATTCGATTCAGTTACATGGAAAAATCGTTGGGATAAATCGTGGTCGAGTAATTTCTAGCTGACAGAGAACCAGCCTGAAGCACAGCAGCGCCTTAGGGAACCAGCCGACGATTAACAAGCATGGACTCCAAAGCCGGTAGTTACAATACAATACAATACAAATGAAAATTTATAGCGCGCATGACATGCATATTACAGCTCTTAAGAGCTGTAATATGCCAAAACAATTTCTGTCGACGTCAACGATCTTTGTTGTCATAAGATGTCGATAAACTCCGGATCCATCCATCCAATTGCCACTGAGTCAGAAAACATACCCAAAGAGTAAGTATGATGATAAAAGTCCTTAGCGGCCACAAGTTGTCGCTTAGCAATTAATCATACAGTGGTCTACTTAGACACCTTTAAAAGAATCCTTCAGACGCTATATATATAAGGCAAATGCATTTGATCGCTAGTTAAAACGAAAGAGTTGCTTTTCATAAGCTCTGGTCGACGTTGACGGCCTTGGCCGCTGCAAGATTCTGATGTAAAACGGAAAACTATCCCGAAGCCTTGATAAATGAGGAGGACGACGTCAATCATCCTCATTACGACACGGTGTCGTTAAGCAGAAACAACGAATTGACTTTCTATTTGCTACTTCATACAAAACAAATAATCATAGAACGATTGAGGTAATTGATTATTACTACAATTAAATTAAAACCTTCTATGGCGCCGGCGTCTAATGCACAAGGCATCGACCGATTGCGCACCAAAACCAAGCCGTAGTCAGGTCAATATACTGAAGATTATTCCAATAAGGTAGAGTATATGGCGTGGAAGCAATTTGAAAGAGGTAAGTTTTAACCCTCAGGCTACCGAGGTTTTGTAACACGGACTAACAAAGGTGGTTGGTGGTTACCACCCCCTCTGAATTTCGGGTTTGGATTCAGCATTCATTTCTGAACAAAATAAACATTATCAAACAAGCCAAAATACACTGTAGAAATCCATTGCAAATAGTGCTGTTACTGGACCCTTCAAATGAAGTACTCATCTTCTGGGTATGTGAAAGCCTTTCATAGGGTTTGTAGAGCACCCTTGGTACTTACCAAAACCACAATCACCCAGCTTTTCAATCACTCTTCTAAAAGTGCTGACCCTTCAACTGAAATATTATTGTCAAGGCAAAATACACGGTAGAAATCCATTGCCAATAATGCTGTTACTGACCCTTCCAATTAAGTATTCATCGTCTGGGTATGTGAAAGCCTTTTATAGGACCTGAAGAGCACCCTTGGTACTTACCAAAACTACAAACACCAGAAGAGTGATTGAAAAAGCTGGGTGATTGTGGTTTTGGTAAGTACCAAGGGTGCTCTACAAACCCTATGAAAGGCTTTCACATACCCAGACGATGAGTACTTCATTTGAAGGGTCCAGTAACAGCACTATTTGCAATGGATTTCTACAGTGTATTTTGGCTTGGCATTAGTCTTTCAGTTGAAGGGTGAGCACTTAGAGTAGATTGCTTGAAAACGCTGGTTGATTGTGGTTTTGGTAAGTACCAAGGGTGCTCTACAAACCCTATAAAAGGCTTTCACATACCCAGACGATGAGTACTTAATTGGAAGGGTCCAGTAACAGCACTATTTGCAATGGATTTCTGCAGTGTATTTTGGCTTGGCATTAGTCTTTCAGTTGAAGGGTGAGCACTTAGAGTAGATTGCTTGAAAACGCTGGTTGATTGTGGTTTTGGTAAGTACCAAGGGTGCTCTACAAACCCTATAAAAGGCTTTCACATACCCAGACGATGAGTACTTAATTGGAAGGGTCCAGTAACAGCACTATTTGCAATGGATTTCTACAGTGTATTTTGTCTTGACAATAATATTTCAGTTGAAGGGTCAGCACTTTTAGAAGAGTGATTGAAAAAGCTGGGTGATTGTGGTTTTGGTAAGTACCAAGGGTGCTCTTCAGGCCCTATAAAAGGCTTTCACATACCCAGACGATGAGTACTTCATTTGAAGGGTCCAGTAACAGCATTATTGGCAATGGATTTCTACCGTGTATTTTGCCTTGACAATAATATTTCAGTTGAAGGGTCAGCACTTTTAGAAGAGTGATTGAAAAAGCTGGGTGATTGTGGTTTTGGTAAGTACCAAGGGTGCTCTACAAACCCTATGAAAGGCTTTCACATACCCAGACGATGAGTACTTCATTTGAAGGGTCCAGTAACAGCACTATTTGCAATGGATTTCTACAGTGTATTTTGGTTTGGCAATAATGTTTCAATTGAAGGGTGAGCACTTAGAGTAAAGTGATTGAAAGAGGTGGGTGATTGTGGTTTTGATCAACACTAGAGATATTCTTTAGGCGTGAGATACGGCTTTCACGTACTCGGGGCTAAGTTTTTTTTATTTCAAGGGTCAAATAACAGTACAGACTGCAATGCATTTTTACCATGGATTTTGCATTGACAATAATGGTAAGCTTCATGTGCTACCACTTAGAGAACGGTGATTGAAATAGATGGGTGATTGGCGGTTTCTATAGCACTAAGGGTGCTCTTTAGTGCCTAGATACGGCTTTCACATACTTAGGGTCTAAGTATTTTATTTCAAAGGTCAAGTAACAGTATATATTGCAATGCATTTGTACAATGGCTCTTGCATTGGAAATAGTGGTATTCTTTATGGGCTACCACTTAGACAGTGGTGATTGAAATGGATGGGTGATTGGCACTTTGGATAGCACTAAGGGTGCTCTTTAGTGCCTAGATACGGCTTTCACATACTTAGCGTCTAAGTATTTTATTTCAAGGGTCAAGTAACAGTATATATTGCAATGCATTTGCACAATGGTTCTTCCATTGGAAATAGTGGTATTCTTGAAGGGCTACCACTTAGACAGTGGTGATTGAAATGGATGGGTGATTGGCGCTTTGGATAGCACTAAGGGTGCTCTTTAGTGCCTAGATACGGCTTTCACATACTTAGCGTCTAAGTATTTTATTTCAAGGGTCAAGTAACAGTATATATTGCAATGCATTTGCACAATGGTTCTTCCATTGGAAATAGTGGTATTCTTGAAGGGCTACCACTTAGACAGTGGTGATTGAAATGGATGGGTGATTGGCGCTTTGGATAGCACTAAGGGTGCTCTTTAGTGCCTAGATACGGCTTTCACATACTTAGGGTCTAAGTATTTTATTTCAAGGGTCAAGTAACAGTATATCTTGCAATGCATTTGTAGAATGGATTTTGCGTTGACAGTAATGGTAAGTACCAAAGGCTACCACTTCAAGAATGGTGATTTAAACAGATGATTGTTTGGAGTTTTGATTAGTATTGGGGTTCTCCTTTGGCCCTAGAATGGGTGTTTGCATACTTAGACGATAAGTATTTATTTCAATGGTCAAATAATAGCATTTCTTGCAATGTATTTGTTCCAATGGATTTTGGCTTGACACTAATGGGTAAGTTTGAAGGATTACCACTGTGAGGATAATGATTGAAGGTGATGGATGATTGCCGTTTTGGTTAGTCTCAAAGTTGCTCTTTACACCCTGGAAAGTGCTTTCGCATACTTATACGATAAGTATTTTATTTCAAGGGTCAAATAAGGACATTTCTTGCTATGCAAATTGTCCAATGCATTTAGGCTTCACAATAATGGTTAGTGTGAAGCGTGAAGACTGGGAAAAGAGTTTTTGCAGGAAATGAGTGATTAGGAAGTATATGTAAGGATTAGAATTATGGTAGGAGTACCCTGGTAAAAATTCCACGTGCAGGACTTTTACATAATGCAGAAGAAAAGTAAGTAAGTAAGTGTATTCGTTATTACACCACTTGCAAACGCACAAGTATGTCAGTTTAAATGCAGTCAATGGCGTTAAATCGCTAGAGTGAGATAACATCCAACGATCTTACGGTAAGGTCGACGCGAACGGCTCATAGCAGCCACAAAATGGTGATAAACAACAACGGTAAACTGCTCTGCCATCGAGTGGTGCCAGTCCGAAGACTGGACTATTAAGGAGGGAGACGACATTCATCGGTTGCTCGATAGGATGGCACGGACGGTGCTTGTCAAAACCCGTGGTTGGTGATGGAGTTGCATGAAAGACAGCCGAGACATTTCTTAGTATTTTGAATCTTAGTTTCATCAATATATTAACGACAGGCGCTGATCCGTCTGTCGGTCGCTAGGGGTCGTTTTACCCCCACGTCTTTAGACTTAGAAGAATTTCTAACACATAACAGAAGTGAATCCAGTTTACAATGATGGAATTTCGCGCCTGGAATCTGTGGAGTAAAGATTTCTAGGTAGTTTTAATTAAATAAGCGCTCACCAGAGATCGATTTTTTGTCCGTAACTTTCGAAATACATTGCGAAAATTTGCACACCTTGCAAAAGAACATCAAAATGTGGCATTGAATTCCTTCAAATCTCTGCATGCTGCAATATGCCAAAAATAATCTTTGTCGGCGGAGACGGCCTATGTTGTCATTAGCTGCCGTTAAACTGTGGATCCAATCCAATCGCCAGTGAGAAGCTGTAATATGCCAAAAATAATCCAGTGTCAGTCCCAAGCCTGGATAAAGGAGGAGGGTGACGCTAATGGTCTTTGTTACTACACAGCTAGTCGTTAAACAGAAAAACCAACCAATCATCGCCAGCGCCACTTTGATCCTGACATTATACAGAAATATCGATGACAACGTCCGTTGGCGGCCATAAAATGTCGGTAAAAAATTAATCTCTCCGGGTAGATCCCAGGGCAACGTTAATGGCCCTAGGCAGCCACAAAATGACGATAAGCAATGCAAACTGCCTACGGTCGAGTATGTATGTGAGACGCTGTAACCGATTGTTTATAGCACTCACTTTGTGACACGGAGAGTAAGGGTTTGACCCTCCTCCCGTAAGACGGTTACTTTGTCGGGACCTTGAGCAAGTCCTTGCTCACAACTTCTCAGCGCCATCTATTGATGCCTTGTCATTATACAGTGTCGCTTAATAAATCCAGAGATATATTATGATTATCCTACGCGCTCCAATCCCGAGATGTCGCTAAGCAATCGATATTAACAGTGATTATCTTAGACACCGTTAACTCAGATACTTCCGACGCTATAAATAGAGCAAATGCGTTTAATCGCCTGAGACGAAGTGGAATATTGTCCTAGACATAAGGTCGACGTTAACAGCCCTTGGCGGCCAGAAAATGGAGCTAAACAAACAATGCAAAATTTCCTATCATCGGGTGGTGCCAGTCCAGTGCCTTGATACTACAAGGAGACGACGCCGATCATTTACGATGTGACACAGCGTATACTATAGTTTAATTACTTATAGGTGAGGAAAATCTCAGCTATCGTCCAGTTTTCCGCCAGAGTGACGCTGGCCATCAGACTGTAACCGAAGTGATGGCTGGCTGAAGATGCAGATGAACAAAATAAGATCAACGAACCGTTTAACCATATCATGCCACTCGAAATGAAACGTAGGTTATGGTGATGCAATGTAAAGTAAATTGAGCTCTACTGCTCTAGTAATTTGAGTATTATTATTATTATTATTATTATTATTATTATTATAGACAAGGATGCAGTAGCTGTTATTATTATTATTATTATTATTATTATTATTATTATTATTATTATTATTATTATTATTATTATTATTATTATTATTATTATTATTATTATTATTATTATTATTATTATTATTATTATTATTATTATTATTATTCAACAATATTTATTCTCTCAATCAATCAACATCAATACATCAATAGACAACCTGTCGTCTGAAATTAACGTCATAAATGCCGTTTGTGTCACATCTCCCTTAGGTCTGGCTCCGCTAAAGTGCCGCGGAAAGCCACCGAGTTGAACCGCTGGACAGTTATAGAGAGACGCTGCAGCAAGAAGCAGGTTTCTCTGGTGTCTCCTGTGGACAGCGTCAGACTACGACCTAGATCTGATATAAAGTTTTGGCCAGTGGTGTTAATTGGACCTAAGGTCTCGAGAGCAAGAGGCACGAAAAAGTGCGTGTTCAAAAGTGCATTGTACTTGGTCATTTTCCTGTCCGTGGCGATCTCGGCTGCCGCGCCCGCCGTCGCTGCCGTGGCCTGGATGTATGATGGTGCAAGGGTATCTACAACCGTCGCGTCCCACACCAGATGGCGACCCGCGCGCCATGGGATCATTGTTAGGCCGTCTGGTCTTCTGCCGTCCGTGCGAAGTAGACCTATCGCGATTGGAGTAAAAAGGTATCTTGTTTGAAGCTCCTCGTATTTGTTCTTCTTCCTAGTCGCGGCTATTTCCGCCGCTCCTCCCGCCGCTACAGCTGTCTATTATTATTATTATTATTATTATTATTATTATTATTATTATTATTATTATTATTATTATTATTATTATTATTATTATTATTATTATTATTATTATTATTATTATTATTATTATTATTATTATTATTATTATTATTATTATTATTATTACAGTAGTTTTATATAGCGCCCCTTCAAGACAGTCTACTCAGGAGCGCTCCCAGCCCAACCTCGGTCAAACAGGACAGTCTTAAGGCCAGAGAAGAACTGAGCAGAGTGTCCTATTGAGGTCAGACGCAGTGCCACCGGAAGCCCATTCCAGGTCACTGGGCCAGCCACAGAGAAGGCGCGGCGCTGTCGGATAGCAGTCCGAGCACGGGGGACAAGGAACTCTGCTTGCACCGCTGAGCGTAACGAGCCACGACGCGGAACAGTCACAGTAGGGCAGCAGAGTTCCCGCAGATATGGAGGAGCCAGGCCCTCAGTGCAGCGCCGGACCAATGCAGAGACCCGGTAGGCAATGCGCTGCGGATAGGGGAGCCAATGGAGGACATCCCGCACGTACCAGGAGACTCGAGAGAACTTAGGGATGCGGCCCACAAGGCGGGCAGCCGTGCGCAGGACTCTGTTAAGGCATTTAAGCCGGCAAGCTGGGAGCCCATCATATATGGCACTACAGTAGTCCAGACGGGAGACTACGAAGGAATGAACCAGCGTAGAAGCAGCATCTGGGGAGAGGGACCGGGATATCACCCTGAGTTGCCGGAGCTGGTAGTAACAGCTACGGCAAAGGAGATTAATGTGTTGGACAAACGTAAGCTCCTGGTCTAGGGTTACTCCCAGGTCTCGGACTGAGGATGAGAAGGTGAGGTGCGGATATTTTGAGGTAATGGAAGCAAGGTCTACCTTAGCAAGCTGCTGACGGGTGCCAAGCCAGATAAGCTGTGTCTTGGTCGGGTTAAGCCGCAAGCGGTTTGATGACATCCAGGCTTGCAGGGTCTCAATGGCCCGGTTCATTGTTTCTACCGCAGAGATCGCCTGCCCCGCCAAGCAGTGGGCGTACGCTTGAATGTCATCAGCGTACGATTGGCTCAGGGTAGCCCCAGCCGCAAGCAGGGGTCCCAGGTCAGCAGTGAAGATTATGTACAGAAGAGGACCAAGGACGGAGCCCTGGGGTAAACCAAATGGTGCAGGGACCCAAGAGGACTTAGTGGAACCGTGGGCTACCATGAAGGAACGGTCCTGCAGGAAAGAGGTAAGCCATCCAAGCATATTACCAGAAAGGCCGAAGGAGACAGATAAGCGCTGCAGGAGGATCTCATGGTCTACTGTATCGAATGCAGCGCTCACATCGAACAGGGCCAGAAGGGTGACCTGAGATTTATCGATAGCCCCATAAATGTCAGAAAGGAGGCGGACTAGCAGGGTTTCCGTGGAATGGCCCTTGCGGAATCCCGACTGGTAGGTTGGCAGAAGGCCATTTCTGTCCAGATAGTGAGTAAGTTGGGCAGCAACAACTTATAATAATCTTGATCCAGAGTTTAACGACATCCAGTAGCTTATCCACCATGCCCCTGCCTCTCTCTCTCTTGGGGATGGATCTTCTGGATGTTGACCTGATTCCGACTTAATCTCACAAACCAGCGCTATTGACATCTACATTACGAAATATTACATAGTTCACAAAGAAGCCTGGATTTGGCTCGATACAAAGCAGCCTCCTTTATAATTATGAAGCATTTCATTTCTGACTCTCTTTATTCGGATTCGCTACATAATTTTCTGGCCGCTAATGACCGTTTGCGTCGATCCTACCCTATGACATATTCCAAAGATGGTTCAAATACAGAGATTTTTATTTAGAACAAGTTTTAACGTCGTCATATGACATCAAAGGCCGTTGACGACAATTTAAACATATACAGTGCAGTGAAAATGAATTCATAGCGTCCAAAAGACACCATTTAAGACTGTCCAAACATAATATTAAAATGTCATTAGTGTTCATTGTTTAACGACATTAAAAAAATTACAGTTCATAACGACTTTCATACATGCAATGTGGTATCTGGTGTAAATTCAACAATATTTAGCAGCAATGGTCGTATACAAGAAATGTTTCTTAAAATTAATTCTTAATCACCATTCCTAATGTACATTTACTTCTTAATCTATTTATTTCAATAACAATTATTTATTTTACAAGTTTATACGACATGAAATTTTAAAATGAAGTTCTTATTCCACTTTTGAATTTTTAAGAAGACATCATTCAGTAAAATCAAACATTATTAAAGAAATATATTCAAACAGTGAATATGACAATTCTTTATAATTTATTATGCTATTGCGTTGGTAATAAAAGAGAACCGAAAATTCACATGAGATTTTCAATCAATTACAGTTAATACAGCTTAATTGATATATATCATACATGCAAGTAAGACATAAAGATTTAATTTGTTGGTACATCTTACGGAAGTATTTTAACATTTCAATCACACAATATTATCATACTAAATGCACATTAAAAAATAAAACACGACTTTCCTAGCGTATACCACAATGTACATTTTACTAACTGATTTCATGCACAAATTGAACTCTTGCACGAGCTTACAAATGATAGCATTTACACAACTTTTCCTTTATAAATTAGACTCATAAGCCTATAAACCTCACTTTGTATGCAACCTACATCCAGTAAATTCTTGATGTTAAAATCCACTTTATATGAAACACATACATCTCTTAATATGTTAGAAATATTTTCTTTTCTACAACTTAATAATAAATGATTTATGTTTTCTGGGACTTTACATAAAGTACAAAGACCACTTTCAAGCTTCTTCATAAGAAGAAGTCTTTCATTTAGATTTACTTTTCCTAATCTTAATCTTGAAATCTGAACCTCCTTCTTTCTATTAAAGTCAACAAATTTGATGTTTGTGTCCACCACAGGACATATTAACTTATAATGTTGACCCTTAGGATCACTATCATATTTCCTCTGCCATTCGTTAACTACATGCGATTTTATAATTGAAAAGACTTCTTGCAATTCTAGATAACTTGTTGAATTAATAATGGGCAAACTGAGTGATTGTTTTGCTAAAGCATCAACTTTTTCATTACCTAATATATTTACATGACTAGGGATCCAAATCAAATGTACTTTGCTTATCTTAATTTTATTAAATGTTCTTATTGTTTCTTGTAAAAGGTTTGGTCTGGAGCTTGACAATGAATTTCTAAAAGACATAAGAACACTTAAGGAGTCAGAAAAAATAGCAAAATGTTTAAGTTCTTGATTTTCATTCTCTGATATCCAACAAAAGACTTCCTTAATAGCAGTTAATTCGGCGGCATATATACTAGAGCTATTGCAGAGACGGATTTGCTTATCTAAATTTAGGATAGGAATTGTGTAAGCAGCAGCGACCAAATCTCCAGCCTTAGAACCATCAGTGTATATATGCGTGTATGTTTGGTATCTGCTCATGTAATCCAAGGAGATTAGACTGAGAAGTTCAGGATTGTCATTTTTCTTACTTATTGAATTGTGAAGGGTTATATCAACCTCAATGTCATTATTTAGCCAAGGAGGAGTTGTAGGAAATGTGGGAGCCTGAAAAGGGAGTTCAAGAGAAGAGAAAAATTCTTGAGTTCGTGTGTATGTGGATTCGTCCTTATGACTAAATGTTCTGAATTAATTTGTCCAATGAGGTTGATATGCAGCTCTGACTGGATGATCCGGATTTCCCAAGATTTTTGTACCCAGTTTAAGGGAATTTTGTAATCTTCTCATTTGTAGTGGCAGTTCACCGCACTCATTTTGAAGTGCTGTTGCCGGAGTACCTTTGGCAGCACCACAACATAATCGTAATGCCTCAGTTTGAATAGAGGATAACTTATCTAGATATGACTTAGGGGCTGAAGAATAAGCTGCATCACCATAATCAATGACTGATCTAATAAGTGCCCTATAAATATGAAGTAGGGCTTTCTTTGAAGCTCCCCAGTGATTACCAGATACTGCTCTCATAAGATTCATGCGATTTTTACACTTGGTTATCACATATTCTATATGCGGTTTCCATGATAGTCTATGATCAAATATTACTACCAAGGAACTTAGCTGTTTTTTTCAATTTTAATGGGCTCATTCCCAACTTTTATCTTAATATTTGATATCCTACGTTTCTTAGTAAATAAAACCCCTACTGTTTTACTGATTGATATTTTGAAACCATTCTTATTACACCATTTGTCAATTGCATTTAAGGACAACTGGATTCTATTTTGTAATTTATTATGATTTCGATGGCCTGCATCGATGGAGCTGTCATCAGCAAACAAAGTCATCTCTACACCATCCAATCCTTGAGGTATATCATTAATCATAATAAGAAATAATAATCTGTCCTGATATAACGGACCCTTGAGGAGTGCCATTTTCTAAGGTGTATTTGTCAGAAAAAGAAGCATCGTGATTAATGTATTGGCGGAATTTATAGGTTGAGAAGAATTCTCGTTAAAGGTGTTTACGGCAAGCATCGTATTATCCATTATTTAATTACATCTTAGGATTGGCGCGCGACGAATATTCATAATATATTTGTGCATTTTATTTATGCGCCACTGTCTAATGATGAGGCATCATCCTTTGGCACTGAACAACTTTGAGTGAAGGATTTGCTCAAATTCCCTTCACAGTAACTATCTCAGAGGAGGAGGCTCGAACACGTACTCTTCGCGTTACAGTGCAAGTGTACTAACCAACTGTCTTAAATGTTTTACAAATCTTAGATAACATTCAATAGAACCCATGCTCTTCGCGTTACAAGGCAACCACTCAAACAATCTCCCACCGTGTCCCACCAATCCGAGGTCAAAATCAGAAAATACAATCGACAGAACGTCGCCTGAGAATTATCTTGTCGTATCTCCAGGTTTTTTCTCCAAAAGTAGTTAAGAGTTGATTTGTAGCAGAATTTTTGGATCTTTCTTCAGTTTCAATGGCTAAGAGATACGACAAGTCATTTTAAAGATATTCAACAAAATATACTGTCGTATGTCCTGTTTTCAGAAAGATTTTATCGTATCTCCACACATCATTCGTGGTGTAGCAGTGTCTGTTGTTGTATGTCCAGAGAAAGCTCGTCGTTGATTGGACGAGCAGAAGAAATAACAGTATAAACCTGTGCGCTTAGAACCCATGCTCTTCGCAGTATGGAATATGGCCAGAAAGATGAATGGAGTCGCAGCTTATACATCAATTCCTACCCTTAATAATGGTGGATCATTAGCTGAATCAAACTGGGATAAAGCTAATATGCTAGCCTATACTTATGCAAACACCAGCAACTCTCAAAATTATAATGAAAACTTCTTAAAGCATATTAAAGATAACAATTTGGAACAGAACCCTAAAAGAATTGAAAATAACTATAATATTGAAATAGAAAAAATGAATGAAATGTTTACTTTAAATGAATTAAAACAAGCAATTAGATCGGCTAAGAATGATAAGTCACCGGGAGATGATCGAATACCATATGAACTGATAAAACACTTACATAAAAATGCATTAAAAACTTTATTACAATTCTATAATGAATTATGGACTAATGGAAAGTTACCAAGTGATTGGCAACATGCCATCATCTTACCTTTACTAAAACCAAATAAGGATGCAACAAAACCAGAATCTTATCGACCAATCTCCTTAACAGCAACTTTATGTAAAGTGATGGAGAAAATGGTCGCAAACCGCCTTCAGTGGTATTTAGAAAAAAATAACCCTTAAATTTTAAAAATAAAAAAATCCAAAATCTGGAAAAATTTCGTAAAAAACAATTTAAAAAGGGGAACCAATTTTTGGGGCCAAAAAAAA
>JACEVL010003559.1:0-12804 GCA_020284085.1 Aporrectodea caliginosa
ATAAAATGGTCATACACATACTACACACATGTACATACATACATTACAAATGTTGAAACATTCAATTGTTCTTGAAGCGCTCAAGTGCGAAAGTCTGAAGACGTTGTTCAACGGGAAGTTCGAGATCATTCCGTACAATACTTTTGGTGCCAAGGTCCGCTACCACTGTGACGACGGCTATCGTCTCGTGGGCCTGGCCGAGAGGGTCTGCCAGGGCGATGGTTACTGGAACGGAGACGCCCCCACCTGCCAACAGGACCACAGCATCTCCTCTACGTACAAATATGAAGGTACATTATCAGGCAACATAAATTATACTATATATTTACAATGAACTATATTTTTACATTACACTGTATTAGTTTGCTGCATTTTCGCGTACTGCATCATATATAGCTTTATATTGAGCTGCATGATAGTGAACTCTACTACATTGTATTATATATACTGACCGACTGAACTCTACTACATTGTATTTCTCATGGATCTATTATATTGGAGTGTATAGTATCAGATTATATTATTTTTAGTGTATTATGTATGTGTGTATGTGCGAGTGCGTGCGTGCGTGTATGTCTTATTTTGGAGTATATTTTTGTTAACTGTATTATGTTATAGAGCGTGTAGAATCATATATTGCCTTGCATTTACTGTATTGTAATGACTGTAATATACGAATATACGATACTGTATAGAGTTGCAATGTGATTGTATACTGCATTGCATTCTATTCGTGTAGCATTGTGTTCAGACTATCTCCCACAGAAGTTCCATTTTCCCATAGGTCCTATATTTCGCTCTTGTGCGCAGGTCTTCCAGCAACAAATCGCACCATGAAACACCACATCGTACCTGCAACTCTATACAGTATCGTACCCAATTAAAGATCTAGGCCTATTTGGACAAAATATCTGTGTGTATGAATGATACCAGATTCCAGCTCTTCCCCTATCTCTCTCGCCGCTTCAATTCTAAACACCACCCACCATCGGCTTGTCTAAACACTACAAGATGTCTATCTAACCCCTTGGACCTTAACCTGGAACCGATTTTTTGATCTTACTTGCCTATCGATTTTGTCTAGACTGAGCCCCTGTGAATAAGCTGGTTCCCGCGACTTGGCCCCCTAGGGCGCTGTAGAAAACCTCGAGATTACGATTACAATGTAATCACATACACACACACAATCAGTTACACCTACACACACACACACACACACACACACACACACACACACACACACACACACACACACACACACACACACACACACACACACACACACACACACACACACACACAAACACACACAAGCGATATGAATCTGACTTAGGTAGTTGTGTATGGATGGTCGCTGTGTAGGTAAGTGTCGTGATCCTCCCGTGGTCGACCACGCAATGCACGATGGTCCAACTGGTCAGAAGGTCTTTCCAATCGGAACTCAACTGACCTATGCGTGTACGTCCGGATACAGTCTGGACGGATTCTTCCGAGCCATGTGCGTCGGAGAGGGACGATGGGTGGGACCAAGAATCACCTGTTCACGTGAGCATCCATGCTTTGTCTTCAACTGTGAACTATATAGGCAAGTAAGTAAGTAAAGTAAGTAAGAATAATACTTACTTATGTTACTTACTTAGTTATGGTGAACCCCCATTCGTATGCCAGCAGCACTTCTCGATTCAAAGGCGAAACTTAGGAATAAAATTTTATCAAGTTCTGGACAAAAGATGGCTTCCCGTCGGAAATCTAACAATGAAATGGCCAAGTTATTCAGCCTCCTTTTTCGTCCGATTTTCCTATGTTTACATCAAACACCGCGCGCTCTATTATACCGCGTCGTTAAAAACCGCGGGCACAAAACCGCGTAGTTAATTAGGCTACCGCGTGTTGTTCATTATTGTGACGATCTGTTTAGTGCGCAATAGTTTTCCTATTTAAAATAAGGACTAAAATAGTGTATTTTCAGTTCGAAAGTTTGCAGCTGACATTTCCAAGTGTACAGTTTACTTGTCTGGAATGTGTAGTAGGCTAGGCTATAAAATGTTTAAGAGATTAGCTAAGTCAACTAGACATACACTCGATTTCATTCTAATACCTGAAATTTAACATAACAGTTCCAGTACAATTTGATGTTTTCAGGAACAGAGTGCAACTGACATTTCCGAGTATTTCCGACACTGGTTTAAATCTTGCTGTTTCTTTCTACGGTAGCACGTCGTTGTGGTCACCCTGGAGACACCCCGAACGGGCAGCGAGAAGGGAACGTATTTGTCTACCCGAATCGGGTGAAATACACTTGCGTCGAGGGATACGAACTGGTCGGGAAGCCGTACAGGGTCTGCGCGGCTGACGGACAGTGGTCTGGTACACTGCCAATGTGTCGCCGTAAGTCCATCATGTTCTATGCTAACACACGTGCACCTATTTAGATCTCTTAGTAAACAGCCTTGTGCACAACGCTTTCACTTGCGCTCAATAAAAGCCCAGATACATAGATACATACATACATACATACATACATATACATACATACATGCATACATACATACATACATACATACATACATACATACATACATACATATATACATACATAGATACATACATACATAACATAACATAACATAACATTTTATTCGGTAACCAACTTAATACAAGTCGCAATTACATCATGTTTATTCAATTATTGTTGGTTTACCCAGGAGACCCAAAAGGGGCCGAAGGTCCCGCCAGCCAGGGCCACCTGAGATCACTAGGTTAGAAAGATGCTTCATGGCCATCTGAGTGGTGTAAAAAAGAACTGAAACAGTAAAATGCTTAACTAACATAAAAATAATTATACATAAACGTGGAAGGAGGTATAGGAAAACAAGGTACATACAGTGCAACGACAAGAAAAGTAAATAATAAGTGCACAATAAGTGCATAATAAGTGCACACTCCCAGGTTAGGATGACTTACTGTAGTGGTATTTCATAGGGGTGTTAAGTTTGACTATAGGGCGGTTTACACTCCTAGTTGAAAACTCCCGTTTAAATAGCTGGAGAGATGGCAGAGAGCGAATACTATGGGGAATACTATTCCAGGTAATTGGTCCGGCACATTTTATTGATGTAAGTCTAGTATTTGTACGGGCGAAAGGAGTATAGAAGGGGTTAGTATTTCTTGAGCAGCGATTACGAATAAAATTAGGTTGGAAGTAATCTCTATAAGTTGCGCATACATACATACATACATACATACATACATACATACATACATACATACATACATACATACATACATACATACATACATACATACATACATACATATACATACATACACAACATACATACATACATACATACTTGTTGGCCTATATTTAGCGCCGGTGAAGAAACAGTCTCCCTGAATCAGTTTTCCTGTTAAGCTGAGAAATGTCGAATATCGACATAACATTCATTACATCTCAGGTTATTGTAATCGCAAATTATACGAGGCTCCTTGACTAGAAACTGCTCAGCGCTCCATTTACAATCAGCGCTCCATTTACAAAGCCACGATCGGAAAGAATGGTCTTCATGCTCTTACGGAGAAGCAGCAGCGAAAGGCGATACAGCTCATGTCGCAGGTTGCTAGGCAGCTTGTTCCACATAATATAGTAAAGCTTACAGGTGAACATTTATGTCAAGTATGCGAACTGTACTCGGCAGAGAGAAAACAGACTCCACACTGCTTCAGACTAGAGCCCTGCGCCGGCCGCGCCGCGCCGCCGTCGCCGACTTTTCTTTGGCGCCGCCGCCGCCGATTTTTGTGGATCGGCGCGCCGCCGCCGCCGCCGCCGATAATTCCTCGGCGCGCCGCCGATGCCACGCTGATGTGTTTAATTCTTTTGTTGCATTTCTCATGTCTTTCATGATTTAACGATAAAATTGTTGCTTCAGTGGGTAATAGAAGTAGACACAGACAGACAGAGAGACAGAGACAAATAAACAGGAACAGCCAGACATACAGAGACAGAGAGACACAGGCGCATACACAGACAGACAGACAGGCAGTATTAAGCCACAGGCCTTGGGCGAACCGCCCCCAGCCCCTCCTGGTTGTATGCCGGCGCCCCTCAAGACCAGAGTTGCCCGTCATGGTACGCTGCCATAACAGGCCACGGGTATGCCATGGCCGAGGTTTAGTTCTTTTCTTAACCCAAATAATGTGCTTCCCCAAGTATTGCTGTTCTTTCTATTTTAAGGTGTGTAAGTAGGAAGGGGCTGGGTGGGGTAGACAGATAGCATCGACAGGCCACGGAAGATTGGTATGACTGGTTTAGGGTAATGGAAACACTATGGCACGAAGCGCAGAAGATTCCAGCTACCCTCCCAAAGGTCGACTCAACCTTTCATTTGACAGGTGGCGTTCGTAAAACCAGCATTAGGACGTGTTGAGCACCTTGCATGGCTGCAAAATAAATTCGACTCATGTAATAACTTGTGATCATTTTTTCATGCTATGAATTGTAATCATACTGCGGTGTGTCTTTTTGAAACAATAAACGAAGATTATTATTATCATCATCATCGTCGTCGTCGTCATCATCATCATCATCATCATCATCATCACCTGCTAATTGTGTCCTGGCCACCAATTCGTTTACTAAAGGCTTATGGCGATCTTAGAAAGTTAACGTTTTTTATAGTTTTTATATTAATTTCAGGAAATGTCAATTTCAAACACGACTCAAACTTAGGGCTGGTACTGATTAAAATAATTTTAATCGATTAATCTCCAAAATTTAATCGAAATTAATCGATTAAATTCGATTAATTTGGTCCATATTACGTAAAGCGTGAAAACTGCTAAGACTGTATACACTGCAAAAATCCTTCAATCATTCGACATATGCTAAAGTTCAAATTGTCAAACTGAGAAATGTAGTCAGCAGTAACTACCTTCTCTCTACAAAAATCTTCAATAATTTCGCCATCTTCGACTTTTCCCTCAGCATTTACATTAATTGCAAAACGATCGCTTAATTTTCCCCTCAAATGTTTCACATTATTGCTGTTCGCCATATTGTTTATTCCGAAATTGACGTCATAAAATATGTAAAAACATTAATCGAAATTTAATCGAACAAGCCAAATTTAATCGATCAAAATTTTTAACGATTAATCGATTAATTAATCGTTAAAATCCGCAGCCTTACTCAAACTACATCCTAACTACGAGTGATAGCATGGACTGATATCAGCACTGAAATAATAGGGCAATTTGGTTCAGATGACAGCTTGAAATACTACCATTACAATGTGGAAATTAAAGATATTTTAAGAGTTCGGACGTCCATTTGACCCCCACATCAATTTCTGGATCCATCACTGGGGCCGACCGCGCCGCGCCGCGCCGCGCCGCCGCCGCCGCCGATTTTGTTAGTCGGCGGCGCGCCGCCGCCGACCAAAATGACCGGCGCGCCGCCGCCGACACTATGAAGTCGGCGCAGAGCTCTACTTCAGACCATATTTCATTCTAACTACATCTTGCCATAAATCTCATTCATTATAGATTACATTTCTTCCTTCAGATCTGCGTGTCCTTTTAGCCGGAAACTCTGCATGTGACTTTTACAAGAATCTAAAAACTGTTCTTTATCGGCGCAGTTGGACTGGGAGCACCTCTGAGTAGGTTATCTGTAGGAGCGCTATATATAAGTCCTCTGAAGAAATGAATGAATGAATGAATGAATGAATTAATGAATACATTGAAAATGGGGACTGACTATTATGCCTTGAGTATGTTTTTATAATGGCACTCTCTAAATTTTTAGATTAGATTAGATTAGAGTAGATCAGATTAGTACTGGAGTGGTTTGTGATTAGACTGGAATTTTATTTGATCATAATTATTTTATTACATATTGTCCGCATGCATTGTAGGCCTGTACGGCAAACATCTAGGCCTATTGAGACATTTATGTAGACTTTTCTCTATGATCAGGCCTGGCTCGGGAACGCCTCTGAGTAGAATCCTTGAAGAGGCGCTATATAAATCTATATGCCGCCTTTACGTTACTAACAAAGCGCTGATACGGAAGTCATGCTTTCAAAGCGTTCACTGTTGTCGTCTGTAGCTGTGAGATGTCCGAGGCTGCAGGCACCGACCAGCGGACAGATCCATGGCACCGATTCCACGTACGGTGCCATCACGACGTTCACCTGTCTGCGAGGGTTCCAGCTGGAAGGATCACCTGTGCGCAAGTGCCAACAGGACGGCAGATGGAGTGGAAACGATTCCGTCTGCATCAGTGAGTTATCCTATCTGATCTGGTGACTGACCCCTCACTGGGAAATTTCTATAGCGCCTTATCGCAATGCACTGTAGACGTTCTAAAGAAAACCGCATTCTGAAATCACAGTGACGGCTAGGCTATAGCCTATAGCCTTCTGCTACGGGGTATACGCTGTCAGTAGGCTAACTATTCTTTAAAGAAATTAACAGTATTTTTCCTGTCGTACAAAACTAATTATTCTACAACACTTCCCCCATTTTTATTTATCTGTTTTATATTAATATTTAATATTTCTATGGAGATAGATATGATTTAGGCTACTCTCGCCCTATAGGCCTATAGGCCTATATCCGCTCTGCCGGGTAGCTTTTTTCATTCAAAACTTAGTCCCTATAGGCTAACGATTTTGGTCTACCTTTTAGGCCTACAAATTGCTTTTCAAGCATATAGCCTAGGATGCCTCTCTGCCTTAAAGGACTGATTTTCTGGATATTGACCTGATTACGACTTGGTTTTGGTGTGCCATCGGTTGAAGCTTTGTGCATTATGCATCGGCGCTATATAATTTAGGCTGCTAGCCTACTTGCAAATTACAGTTCCTTCAGGAATATAAAAAAATTGGAACAGCAGCATTTCCTGGAATTTGCAACCACTCCAAAACAGTAGGCTTACTAACCAGAATAACTACAAAGCAACAACTAGGCCTACCACCACCAGTGTTACCACTCCTATGTTTTTCCTCCAAGATCTATGTTTTCTTGGCCTTGTCTATGTTTCTATGTTTTTTTGTCAGAAATCTATGTTTTTTTTCATGAAAGCTTTACTTCTAAGTAAGTAAGTAAGAATATTCTTTATTTGACTACCAGCAAACGCACAGTAGCTTACAGAAAAATAAATAATACAAACATTTATGCAAAGTCATATAACATTCTCATAATAAAACTTCTTTTAGCAAAGGCATCAATTCTAGGTAGGGTGAGATCATGTGGTCTGGGTCGCGTATTGTATGGAGTGACCTTACGGGGAGGGAGGAGGTCGTGAAGGACGTGACAAGGGTTTGAGAGAATTGAACGGAAAAGAGTAGAATCAGCTCTAGAACAGTGTTTGTCGAAACTAGGAAAATCGGCAGGGAGTAAGCCTGAACGGGTCAATTTTCTCAGAATACCGTTAAGTCGTTTACGCTCCCCTACAGTGGCAAATCCCCACCAAACAGGGGAGGCATAAAGTAGCCGTGCGAGGGTAGTAGCTCTAACAACGTCAAAGAGACGTTGACCGTGGAGACCGTGGGCGACCAAAACACATAGCGCGAACATGGATTGTCGGGCTTTGCAGCATATTTTGTCAATGTGTGCTTGGCAGCATATTTTGTCAATGTGTGCTTTCAAAGCGTTCACTGTTGTCGTCTGTAGCTGTGAGATGTCCGAGGCTGCAGGCACCGACCAGCGGACAGATCCATGGCACCGATTCCACGTACGGTGGAAGCCAATCCGATCAGAGATAGTGACACCCAAAATACGTTACTAACAAAGCGCTGATACGGAAGTCATGCTTTCAAAGCGTTCACTGTTGTCGTCTGTAGCTGTGAGATGTCCGATTGAAGTTCATGGGTTATGGATATCAGTGCAGCAGATGTGGATCCGGAAGGGCGGAAACTTCGGAAACCGAATTGGTCCGTAAACATCCTGTTAGAGCATGGTTGAGTGATAAAAGGGTAAAAGTACCTACGTACAACCATTTTCTCCAAGATGCGTGAGAGGATGGAAGTGATAGAGATGGGTCTAAAATCAGCTTCTTTAAGAGGACGGGAAATCTTGGGTATGGGGGTGATCATACTTAGGCGCCACTGTAAAGGGACATAAGAATTGGTAAGAGAGCACACAAACAGATCCGTAACAGGCTGAACTAAAAGATGCGCCATGGTTGATATCAGCCAGGAGGGTATGCCATCAGGGCCGGTGGAGTTGCCTTTGACTGAAGCAAGCGCTCTATAAACATCAAACAGATCAAAATTAACAGCATTGGCTTGCACAACAAAAAAGGGAAGTTTTTCGAGCAATTCGTATAAAAAATGGCACTTTTTAAGCAATTCTTATCGCGAAATGATTGATTTTTGGGATGTGATGACGGTTTTTTTTTTTGCTTGTCAACTTTTTTGGGGGGGAGATTAATTTTGGGAAAAAATTTCTAAGATGTGGGCTTTTCGGACCTCGATGCTCAAGAAAAAGCTCAGATTTTACCAAATTTTCTCAAAAATCGTGTCTATGTTTTTCTATGTTTTTTTAGCGGTGATCTATGTTTTTCCTAAAATGTTGAGTGGTAACACTGACCACCACACCACCACCACCACCAAAAACAACATCTAGTACTACTACTATTACTAGGCCTACTACTACGCTAAAGGGGAAAGCTGGGAGATGAAAATTAAAGCTATTGACGCCACTTGCTGTTTTTAAGGAGTGGAAATATTTTTACAACCATGAGAAATATAAATCACATCAGATTTCACATTTAAAATAGATCGAATAGTCCCATTAGTCGACCTCGTACAAAGAATCGTCAATACAATAGCCTACTGTGCTAAGTGGCGATAATGTTTCCGTGCATTAGGCCTAAATGCCTGTTGTAAGAAAACGAATTGTGGTGTAGCGCCACACCAAAGTGTGGATCATCCAACTTCTTTCTAGTTCTGCATTTTCATTTAACGCCATTTTGTTCAGTTTGTCGTGAGGATATTTTCGCTTTTTAAAATTATTATTCTGATTCAAAGTGAGTTATTCTTTTGTGTGTAATATATTTACCATTAACTTTTTAGCATATATTATTCTATAGGCTATCTATTTTGATAGTTTTATATTTGTATTTTCTATTTGTTTTTTTATTCACAAGTTCATACTAGTAATTATAACCACTCCACTAGGCCTATTACGCATACTCAGAATGCATTACTAATGAAAATAAAATTTCAAGTTCAGCTTTTCAGAAGTGTACTAGCGTTTTTGCCCTGTTTCTCTTCATGGATGAAGAAGAGGAGGAGGAGGAGGAGGGCTTCGTGTGGGAAAGGATGTGGAAGGCATTCTTGCTGCGCATGGACAAGCCGCAATACTGACCAATTCGGGGAGAGAAGTCATAAAATTGGCATTACGGCCTGTGAGTAGGCCTGTCTGGGAGGCAGTGGGGTAGTGAAAGAAAAGGTTGTGGAGAAAGAGGTGCAGGAGGAGGAGAACAAGAAGCAGAAGAAAATATAAAATAACAGAAGCATAGATAACCATATTTGAGTGGAGCTATATTGCTGCATTTGACACAATCATGTGACAAATAATACAACATAATACAATGCAACTCAAATTTGATAATGTCCCCCCCACCCCACAAAGCCCAGAAGTGCACTCTGCCCTAGCCTCAGGATGTTAAATGTAATTAAGAACAGATCATTTGTCACTCACCAAACATTTTCATTTTTAGACCATTCTAGAAGTTCATAAAGCCCATGGCCAGTATTCTATTCAGGATATGGTACTTCACAGCAAAGTCCAATCAAAATTGTATATCTACCTGTCGTAACTCTTAACAGATAACACAGTACTGTAGATATGCCAGAAAAGACTAACTTCATTTTGTCTTATACTCTGTTGAAGATGTAAACATGCCGGTAAGAACCCATAACAAAGAAAAACAATTCAAATGTGAATTTTGTAACAGAACATTTGCAAAAAGTTATTATCTCAAAGTCCATCTAAGAACTCACACTGGAGAGAAACCATACAAGTGCAATTGTTGCCATAAAGCATTTGCAGTGAAGAATCAACTGGACTACCACAGAAGATTACACACTGGAGAAAAACCGTACAGGTGTAGTTTATGTCAAAGAGTATTTGCATCGACGTCTCATCTGAATTACCATGTAAAAACTCACACTGGAGAAAAACCATACAAGTGCAATTTATGTCAAAGGGTATTTGCACAGACATCGTCTCTGAATTACCACAATAAAACCCACACTGGAGAAAAACCCTTCAAGTGCAGTTTATGTAACAAAGCATTTGCAACAAAGAGTCAGCTGGATTCCCACATGAGAACCCACACTGGTGAAAAGCCTTACATGTGCTATTTATGTCACAATGCATTTGCACAGAGGACCCATCTGAATACCCATATAAGAACCCACACTGGAGAAAAACCATACACGTGCAATTTATGTCACAATGCATTTCCACAGAAGAATCAAATGAATTCCCACATAAGAACCCACACACACTGGAGAGAAGCCATACATGTGCAATATATGTCACAATGCATTTGCACAGAAGAGTCAAGTGAATTCCCACATAAGAATCCACACTGGAGAAAAACTATACATGTGCATTTTATGTCAGAAGACTTTTGCATCGAAGGGTTATCTGAATTACCATGCAAAAAATCACACTGGAGAAAAACTGTACATGTGCATCTTATGTCAGAAGACTTTTGCATCAATGGCTCATCTGAATTACCATGCAAAAAATCACACTGGAGAAAAACCCTTTATCTGCAATTTATGTCACAAAGTATATACACAAAGAGCTAATCTCAAAATTCATGTGAAAACACACATTGGGGGAAAATCTGATTTATGTGACAAAACTTTCACACATAGGGTTGATCTTGATTGTCATGTGAAAACCCACTCTGGAGAAATACTATGTGGGAGTGAATTATGTCAAAGCATTGAGTCAAGCATGACACAGAGATGGCTCGGAGGTACTTCTTCACATAAGAGGTTCAGCATATGTGCAGACAGTCACAATGATAGTGATGAAAGAGTCTTATTAACAACAGAAATTATGCAAAACCTTTCATCTAGGCAGAGTATGGAGTCAAGGCAAGATGAAAAGCAACATTATGGAGGTCATTCAACAAGTAATACTGACATAGATTGTTTCGTTATGAGACCATTTGGTTGTGGAATGTGTGATGAAACATTGGAAATGAAAGAAGAGTTTATGGAACATTGTAATAATCACTGCTATGATGATCCACAAAACAATACAATGATTGAACCGTTTCATCATTTCATTTTGAAACCTTATGGTTGTGGAATGTGTGATGAAATGTTTGAAATTGAAAAAGCGTTTTTGCAACATTGTCATAATCATTACGGTGAGGATCCACACAAAGATACATTTCTTGAACTATATGAAAAGCACCTTTTAAGTTACTGTACCAGAAGAGAGAAAAAGATTAGTTAAAAGTTCCTAGAACTTTCAATTTGATGATTTTACGGCAACTATGCCATTGAAAATTGCTTACTACCATGTGACATGAGTTTCGTGCTTGACAGGGACAGCTATGTTGATTTATGTTGCGCTTTTTCGTTTATCTAAATTTTTTCGTTTATTTAAAAATGTTTAGGTTTGACGTTTGGTCTTGTGTCAGATTTGACTAGATTTTAATTTTTCCGGTTACTTAATTCAAAATGACTTATGACAACAAATTTGACGTTGTTGAATACCCAAAAAGTAGCTAGAAGAATTAGTCAGTGCTGTTCTTTCTTCAGTTGATGAGGCTTGTTTTTAAACTGTCTGTGTAACTGTGTGTTTGGAAAATTGTAAACCTTGAGTTATATGTTGTGTGCATCAGAAAGTCATTGGAAAAATGCAACATTCAAATTTCTTAGATTTGGAGAAACAATTTATCACGAGAACTGTGTAATTACAATAGGCCTATCTTATGTTAAAAGAAGGAATCTTTAAGTTACATTCTTGATTTTCTGTTGTTTTTCTTCCTAAGCCATAAAAAATTATAATAAGAATAATTATTATTATTATTACTATTATTATTTTTATTATCTTCATCATCACTATTTTTAAACTCCAGCTTATTCACGCGCGCTGAACTTAACCACGATCGCTGAAAATGAAATTTTATAGGGCCTACACGTTTTTACATAGGCTACCGATATTATGGCCTCGCCAATGTTCAGTTTTCAATGAACTTATCGGGTGAGATCCTTCACCATCGCTGCTCGTTTGAAATGGCGCCATGTCCTTTAAGGCCCTCCGTGTAGCCTACTGTCGCGGACCCCCTATCTGAGCTGCCACCGGGGTCAAACCCCTCCCTCGGTTAACTATGGACTCCAGGACTCCCCTACTTACCGGGCCCACCAACTGAAGGCTGGTTCCCTCTTCTCGTATAGTTTGGTGGGGCTGTCCCATCTGTAACAGGGCTTGGGCTACCGATAATTCCTCCAAGGGTCTAGCCTCAGAAAGGGAGCGCAAATCCTGGGCTCCCTACAGAAAGGTCTACCAGGGACCGATCAGTTTTACCAGTTAACTCTCTAGTGGTTTCAATTGAAATGCCCCTATCTAGATGCTCTTCACCCGTTTCAAAGTTTTCCTCGTTTATACCAAAGGCAGTGGGTGCACCAGGACAACCAGTGGCGCCAGGCATGACAAAATCTGCGATCCTCGGGCGGAGGATAACCTGCGGGGATCTCAGGTCAGGGTTGGATGGAGCCACTAAACCACCCAGCAACCTTCTCATTTCAACGAGACCTTCTT
>JACEVL010003560.1:0-12569 GCA_020284085.1 Aporrectodea caliginosa
GCACATCAACTAAAATTTATTAAAATTACAAACCAGCAACAGTGATTTCAGTTTGTCATATTTTAAGCTTGTCGTTTTAGTCCAGCAATAGCAAACCTAAAGCAGATTTTTAATTGACAAATCATCACTAATGTGATGAATGAGCTTGTTTATGAATATTATTTACTCAAAACGCGGTTCGATAGCCGTGTCAAGCAGACACGCATTTCATAATCCACAATCTGTATAGTCGCTTTTTATTTGCGTTTCGATAAACTGGATGGTTTGGTTATCTGTAAATGTTTCCATCTACTCAGTCTACTGTCGTCGTTTCCATCATCTTTTTCGGTTCTTGCAAAGAATTTATACATTTTTCGGCTAATAAAATAATTCAAGATAATATATCCACATGAATTTTGTAGTGCATTATTAGTTCTATATTTGTGTCACCAACACTTTTCTTTCTTAGTTGTGACCTACCTCAAGAACTTTCCTTATCTCTACATATAAATTTCTCAACGTCTTCTAACTGTTTAAGAATTAAATTGACACAGTTCTTTGAATGTTTCTTTCTTTCTTCAAACACAGTTTAATAACAACAACTCAACTCTTGCATTACAACAACTGTACTACACTGTATAGTTCAAATTCACTGTCATCAGCAGTTTCTAAGTTTGGCGCGCTAACTGCACGTGTAAAACAATCTACCGTCAGCCAATGTTTAGGCTACTTTAGGCCAAGCGCCCACGAGCCGACAGCGCAACTAAGGCCTAAGACTAAAACGCTTAACAATCGAATACACATTATATATATATCAACCTAAGGAACACCTGTGCTCATTATATATGCAAAACATTAGTTCACATTACCTCCTTCCCTTTCTTTGGATTGAGCAAATTAAACTTAAAAATTTGCGAAATCATCAGGTACTAAATTATGCAATAAACTTAATACTATATTTAATACATTAAAATAAACAATCTTATAATCTAGATAAACAATCTGCTACAACATTTAATCGTCCTTTCTTATAATTAACTTCTACATCAAAAGTTTGCAGTGCCAAAGCCCAACGCACCAGTTTAGCAGACTTAGACATAGATTCAGTCAGATAAGTTAAAGGATTGTGATCGGTAAAGATGTGAACTTTAGATCCAATGATTATCTCTTTTAACTTATTTAGAGCCCAAACAATAGCATAGGCTTCTTTCTCTACAGTTGCCCATCTCTTCTGGGTGTCAGTCAATTTCTGACTTATAAATGATACAGGGCGTTCTATTCCCTTATCATCCAGCTGTGTTAAAACAGCTCCTACTGCAAAATCACTGCTATCACAGTACAAATTAAAAGGTTTTCCAACATCAAAAACATATAAAACAACTTTAGAGCGTACAGCATCTTTAAGTAAATTAAATGCCTGTTGATGTCTATCAGTCCAATCAATCTTATCTGGAACATGTTTGCTTGTCAAATCAGATAGAGGCTTCGCAATCTGTGCAAAATCTTTGATAAACTGTCTATAGTAACCAAAAAATCCCAGCAATTGCTTAACTTGTTTCTTCGTTTCTGGGGTTTTCAAATTAATTAAACTTTCAATTCTATCTGGATTCATTTGAATCGTTCCAGAACCAACCACATGACCGATGAACTTTACCTCACTCTTACCAAAGATACATTTCTTTAAGTTCAGAGTAATGTTATGCAGTCTCATTTGCATTAAATATGCATCTAAATGCTGTAAATGAATCTTCCAATCATCTGAATGCACAGCAATGTCATCTACATAGGGCTCAGCAAATTCATTTATAGGCTGTAAAACCATGTTAATTGCTTTAACAAATGTTCTTCCTGAGTTGATCATTCCGAAAGGAACACGAGTAAACTCGTACAGTCCATTGTGAGTAACAAAAGCAGTTTTCCATTGATCAGTTTGCTTAACAGGACAAGTCCAGTAAGCACTTCGACAATCAAAAATCGAGATCACATTTGATTTTCCAACTTTGTGCAAAACATCTTTCACAATCGGCATCGGATATTTACAATCCACAGTGAACGAGTTAATGTATCTGTAGTCGCAGGCAAGTCTTAGAGAACCGTCTTTCTTTTTAACAATTACCAACGGACTTGCCATTCTGCTCGAAGATGGTTTTATAATGTTGGCTTGAAGCATTTCTTTAATTTGTCGTTCAACTTCTGCTCGATAGATGAGTGGAATACGGTAAGCCATAAATTCTTTTTCACGAAATTCCGGTTTCAGTTCAATTTCATGTTCAACCAATGTACATAGTCCAGGCTTTTCAGAAAATCGATCAGAATATTTGTTTAGTACTTCCAGCAATTGTTTTTGTTGAGTCAATGTTAAATGGTTAATCTGATCAGGATCAAGATTCAGTGAATTCTTTTCATCTTGCAAGTCATTCTTTGTCAGCAGTTCAACCACTGAACCAAAGTCTTCATCTTCTTCAACGATTAGTCCACAACTCATTGCTCTTGTAATGTACTTTCTGATTTTATTTGCGTGAATTATCTTTCGACAATCGTCACCCATGTCAATCAAATAAGAGTACTTTGATCTTCGTTGTATGACAGTACATGGACCATGCCATCGTGAAATCAGTTTATTCGTTGAAGTCGGATATAACACAATGACTTTTTCACCCGGTTCAAATTCTTTATGTTTCGCTCTTTTGTTGTATTGATTCGTATACTGTAATTGCTTCTCTCGTGAATATGATTCTGCAAACAGTAATGCTTTTTCCATATTTGCTTTCATGTCTTTCAAGTACTTTTCTGGTTGGATTCCAATATGAGGTGGTAAATTAATTTCTCTTGTCCAACTTTCTTTTAAAATTGCCAATGGTCCACGCGGAATCTTTCCATACACCAACATATAAGGAGCAATTCCAGTAGTTGCATTCGGTACTTCTCGTAATGCCCACACTGTAAACGGAATTACTTTGTGCCATTGCCTTGGATTGTCAACAATTACATGATGGATCATTTTCTTGAATGTTTGATTCCATCGTTCTACTAATCCAGCTGCCTCTGGATGACCTGGCGTGTCAAATCTTGGACTACACCCCATTAAATTCAGAAATTCTCTTGTCAGACTCGCAGTAAAATTTGTTCCTTGGTCACTTGTGATCACTGAAGGTACACCAACGTTCATGAACAACTCCATCAAAGCATCACATACAGCTTTTGCAGTTAATGATTTCAACAGAAACACTGTAGGCCATCTTGTGCAAGAATCGACAATACATAAACAGTACTTGTGACCTGCAGCAGATGCTGGCTCGATTGGTCCTACACAATCCATTGTAATTCTTCTAAAGGCTACATCTTCTCTTGGAATTGGAGTGATAGGAACCCTGTCCATCACCAAACTTCTTGCCTTTAACTGACATTTCTCACATGATTTGCAAAATTTCACTATATCTCTTCTCATCTTTGGCCACGTAAAAGACAACTTTATTCGTTCTCTAGTTTTCTCTTCTCCAAGATGTCCTCCAAATACTGATTCGTGAGCCAACTCCATCACTTTCATTCGTCGCTCTTTTGGTAACACCAATTGATATATCGTTTGCTCTAATATTCGATATCTCTTGTACAGTAAGCCATTTACCACGCAGAATTCAGATTCTTTATCTGGTGCTAACGTCCACCATGCTTTCAATGATTCATCTTGTCTCTGCTGTTCTTCGAATTTCTTTGCGTCTGCAATCTGCATCTGTTGTTCTTCGTCTTTCTCATTTTCTTCAAACAAATCTCCTATCGCCACATCACAATCATTATCCTCTTTCGTTTCATTTAGATTACCATTCTTGCATGCAGCCATCTCTTGTTCACTCATCTCTGCTGTTATACCGTCTTGCATTAAACTTTGTTGATCATCACTTTCGTTTTCCTCTTCGCTTGAACTTTCAGTTTCACTTTCCTCTTCGACTTCTATCACTTTCTTTCGCTGACTCTGCAATCTCGTCGTTACATTCGCTTGCACATCTCCTTGTATCATTTTCACTTGTGGCACGGCTTTAAGTTCTGCAATGATTTCTGGATGCAACAAGAATCTTTCTGTGCTTCCCATTTTTGCAATACTAGCACACATCAATGTCACATAAGGTGTAAGTGAACATTTGACTTTATGCGGAATTACCTCTTCTTCCACATCGTTACAACACAGCCTTACATCAACTTTCACCAACTTTGCAGGAATGGCATCTCCTGCCACGCATTGTAAGTTCACTTTTCCAATCTGCTCCACCTTCATGCCTTCCAGTAATTCTTCACTAATCACCGGAACCTCTGCTCCAGAATCAATCAGTGCTTTTACTTTCACTGGTTCTTTTCCTGCTGTTCCACGAATTTCTACCTCGACGTACTGTAATAACACTTTCTTCAATGCTGTACTTTCATCTCTTCCAACCATTTCTTTCTGCATTCCATTGTGCAATAGAATTTCTTTCTGAATATCAGGTGAAAGGTGACATTTCATCACTGACTTTACTTCAGTTTCATTGTTCTGATGTTCTGTGGCTTGACTTTCAGAATTATCAACCACTTGAATTCGATTCACCCTCGAATGTTCTTGTTTTCCACCATAATTGGAGGTTGTAACAGGAACTGGACAGAATTTCATCAAATGCCTGTCTGATCCGCAGTTATGACAACGTTTCACCACTGCACCTCGTTGTTCGATGCTTTCTTTTCTCTTATATGGAGTAAACGATGCATTGCCTTCTCTTGCGACAAACCTTGGTGGTGATTTGTTATATACCTGACGTTGTCTGGTCATCATCGACTCTCTATTCTCGTGAACAACCGGAGAATTTGGTTTCACTTCTGCACCTCTGAACTGATTTCCTGTTTCTTGATTGCTCTTCCAATGAAAACCAAAATTTGGAGTGAACTGTTGATTTCTTTTTACATTGGGTACAAAACCAAAACTTGTCTTATTCGGAATTGCCAAACCAATTCTATTATTCACATGAATGTCCGCTAGGTCTGCCACAACACTAGCTTCGTAACAATCAGTTCCTTCCTTCGACAATACAAACTGTAGTGGACCTGGTGGTAGTGATTCTTTCAACTTATCCGCCACTAATAAATCAAACAGCTTCTCAAAATTCTTATCCACTTTGCGACTTTTCACATAATAGTTCAACAAGTTCTTCAGCCTAGCTGTAAACATTGTATACGTTTCTTCAGCTGTCTTCTTCGCATCAATAAACTTCGATCTGTACTCTCTCGGTGTCAACTTGAATTCTTTTAACAAGTGCTGTTTCACGATCTCATAATCATCTAAATCAGCGAATGACAATCTGTTTAGCACAGTTCTAGCTTTCGGAGTCATCAATGGCAATAGTAACTTCACCCAGAATTGTTCTTGCACGTTGAAACTACGAAACGCATTCTCAACCGTTTCGAAATATAATGGCACCTCCATCATATCGTTTGGCATTTTAGGTAACACGTGTTTCATGGCATCACCAATTTTCTTTATTTTCGAAACCATCGTTTCACTTTCTTCCTTTTTCCTTTTCTGTTCTTCTCGTTCTTCTTCTCTTCTTTGTTCTTGAGCTTCTCTATTTTGTTTCTCCTCTTTGAGTTGTGCTTCTTTTAATGCTATTTTTTGTTGTTCCAACTTTAAACGTTCTTGTCTTTCCTCTTCCGCCTTCTCCATGCTTTCTTTCTGTAATTTCAGTTCTTCTTGTCTAACCTCTTCTGCTCGCTCCAACTCTGAAATTCGCACTTTTTCCTTTTCTTCTTCACGTAGTCTCTTCTCTTCAATCTGTTGCTGACGTATCTCTTCGTCACTTTTCCGCGCCCTTTCAAATTCAATCATCTGCTCTAATCTTCTCCTTTCAGCATCTTCTCGATCTCTTTTCAATTGCTCTAATTGAATCTCAAATTGCTGCTTTTGTAACTCAAGTTCTGCCACACGAACTTGCTCTGCTTTCTCTTCTTTCTCTCTCTGAAGACGTAATTCTTCCTGTCTTGTATTCTCTGCTTTCTCTTCTTTCTCTCTCTGAAGACGTAATTCTTCCTGTCTTGTATTCTCTGCTTTCTCTTCTTTCTCTCTCTGAAGACGTTCTGCCTTCTCTTCTTTCTCTCTCTGAAGACGTAATTCTTCCTGTCGCATTTCTTTCTCTTCTTGTCTCCGTTTCTCCTCTCTTTCTTTCTCGTCTTGTCTTCGTTTCTCCTCTCTTTCTTTCTCGTCTTGTCTTCGTTTCTCCTCTTTCTCTTTCTCTTCTTGTCTCCGTTTCTCCTCTCTTTCTTCTTTCATCATCATCCACTGCATCATCATCTCCATAGACATAAGTCCAGGCGGTTTTTCAATAACCTTTTCCACAGCACCGCCGACAGCACCTTCTTCTTCTTCTGCTTCTTCTTTAAGCCAGACTTCAGCTAGCGCTTCTAGCATGTCCTCACGTGACATATCTTCCAGTTTCT
Source organism: Aporrectodea caliginosa (assembly GCA_020284085.1). Lineage (NCBI taxonomy): Eukaryota > Metazoa > Annelida > Clitellata > Crassiclitellata > Lumbricidae > Aporrectodea > Aporrectodea caliginosa. Next base: position 6,433 of record JACEVL010003560.1, read on the forward strand.
CTTCTTCAAAACCAGCCTTTAACAAGCGCTGTTTTAATCTTTCAGAAGACATCTTCTTCAGTTCTGCTTGTTTCTTGACACTTAATTTCTCCATCTTACTTCTTTACTTCAGTGCTGTCCTTTCTGGAAAACACGAGTTTTCTTTTGTGTTTGAAGTATTGGGGATTGTTCTTTGTTTGATAACAACCAACTTTTATACCTTTGTCGTTGAGGCTTTCGTTGTCGTCAATTTACCAATGATTCAAATGCGTATTCACCAGTCGACGTTGTTTCGAATCCCAGACGTTGTTTCGAATCCCAGACGTTGTTTCGAATCCCAGACGTTGTTTCGAATCCCAGACGTTGTTTCGAATTCCACCGCTGCTGCCACCAAATATGTCACCAACTCTTTTCTTTCTTAGTTGTGACCTACCTCAAGAACTTTCCTTATCTCTACATATAAATTTCTCAACGTCTTCTAACTGTTTAAGAATTAAATTGACACAGTTCTTTGAATGTTTCTTTCTTTCTTCAAACACAGTTTAATAACAACAACTCAACTCTTGCATTACAACAACATACTACACTGTATAGTTCAAATTCACTGTCATCAGCAGTTTCTAAGTTTGGCGCGCTAACTGCACGTGTAAAACAATCTACCGTCAGCCAATGTTTAGGCTACTTTAGGCCAAGCGCCCACGAGCCGACAGCGCAACTAAGGCCTAAGACTAAAACGCTTAACAATCGAATACACATTATATATATATCAACCTAAGGAACACCTGTGCTCATTATATATGCAAAACATTAGTTCACAATTTGAGTAATAATAAATGAAAAATTAGAAGAACATATCCTGTTAGCGGAACTTATGTTCCTTAGGGTATTACCCATTGCTACTGCATTTGGAATAAATCTGTCTTTAACATGTAAACACTGAATTGAAGCGGTGAACAATAAATTTGATTTGATTTGATTTGATTTGATGATGCTTTATTCAGTTACAGTTACGCTGGTATCTTCGTAATAGGCCTAATGACGTCGAGAGGAGGGGTGAACACATAAATAGCATAATGTCACTAGAGTTTTTACTTTGATCACATGACATCGAATAAAATAATATGAATGAGAAAATATTCTTAAAAATGAAAACAGTAAAAAGCCGAAAATTGTAAATTTATGAAATAATTTCTTATAAAGTCAATTAAATAGACTAGCGAATTTTAGGTTTCTCTCGCGGCACACCTGAAATCTCGCCGCGGCACACAGTTGCGATGCACTGCTATAAGAGTAAAGCATTTTATCTCACCAACCACTGAAGATAGCATTAGCACTTTAATGACGAGCATGTACTGAAAGTAACTGGGAAACCAATGCAGCTCGTTGGTAAAGTATTAAAGTGCAACATGAAACAAGTTAAGAAATGACTTTTGAATAGAATTAAACATTTAATTGTTTGCAAGTGCTTGTATTTTTTAGGTATGACAGGCAAAATATGATGTTGTGGCTTACATGACTTATCACACTGTCTTTCTACAATCTTTATATGTTTTGAATAACTCTATGTTACCAGGGTGAGAATTGTGGGAGGTTGGGAGTTCAACCCTTCTAGTCATTCTTTGGACCCCATAGTTAAGTCTTCATTGCACACCCGGGGGTGGGGGGTTGTTTCCAGCCCTTCACTTTAAGCTTACCATTGCATTTTGAATTTTCTCAACAAAGGACTTGCTTCTGTCTTGCAAACCTGCTAGTGTTGATATCTTCTGCTTTCAAATTTTGTTGACTTCCGTTTGCAAAATATGGATAAAACATTCAACTCCATGTGGATCAAAGTATGACCACCCAGTCTTTTTTCTACAATTCTGACACTGTAGATTACTAATAAACACAGTAGGAATAAACATAAAGTACTATTAGTGTTTTTTGGGTTATTATTAGGCAATATTTAAAACTATGATGAGTCAGATGACTGTTTGCTGGTATGGTATGTGAATCTCCATTGCATCTGTCAACATTTGCTTGGTCATTGATTGATCTTAGGTAGGAGCATTGGAACTTTGCATATAGTTATGTCTGGTATGAGCCGATGTTAGAGATGTGGCATCGTGATTAATGTGAAAAGACTTAAATTATCTCAGACTTTCTGCATGGCTTGGTAGATCTCAAGCCAGGCATCTCCAGATAAGGATAGGACATCCAGTAACTTGCAGAGGCATTTTTATAATTCCTAGAGCAGAAAGAAAAGTGACAAGTCTGCATGGTGCCACTCAGTTTACATCCAGGCATTGCTAGCTAAGTGCATTGAGTTGAGTGAGTGGAATTGCTGCACAATCATTGGCATGACTACTGATTTCAGTGATGACCTTGTTGTGAAATTATGAAACTCTATCGGATGCTGGTGAATCCATGTTGGATAGCAGGCCAACCCATTTAGTAGAAATATCAAGAAGACTTCAATGGGGAAATGGTAAAAAACATGGTCATGTTGAGGCAACACTTCCTGAAATTGCTTCTGGTGTGGCTTTCGTTATCATTTGAAAAGTTCTATAATTTGTGCGTACCCTCTCATGTTGAGAGTTGTGTGTACCAACCACTTTGTTTGGCAGTACTGCATCTGCTTCCATCTCCAAATATTTCTCTTCTGGTTCTGGAGCTCTGCAATCCTAGGTGGGATGCAATAGGCTACTTCTGATCCTTTTAAAACTGTTCCTGCATTGGCATGCTGGTCTATAGCTGCACAAATTTTACTGGCATACTTCTGTTCAGTTTGGTGAATCAGTTGTCAGTCACGTGAGTCAGCATATAATTTGATTTACCCCAGTAGTATTTAATTTTCCCGTCTTTCTGACCATGATTAAGCCACTGTCCTAAGTCAGTGATCATCATTTGGTGTGTGATAGGGGTGCCTGAAGCAGACTTACACTCAAATAACATAACTTAACATAACATAACACAGGAATATGTGTTAAATGGCTGAGAAGATGTTTAATCTGTGCTTAAAACCACTGGTTCATTCTAAAATGCACAAGATATTCAACAATTATGATGTTAGGTGTTTCCTCCTGCCAGACACCTCCCTCTGGGACACAGTAGCCGGTTGCTTAGAGCGCTCACCATGTGATGTGGAGAGTATAGATTTGAGCTTCCCTGGAGACGGTTACTTTGTAGGATCTTGAGCAACTCCTTTACTTACAGTTGCTTAGCACTATTTATTGATTGATGCTTCGTCATTAGGTAATGAACGCATAACAATAATAATTCTGTGTATTTGAACTTGATGACCGTAACGCATGTCTCATGATATCCAACAGTGAAATTGGCATAAAATGCAAGCTTATCTGCTTTCTTTGTGGCTCCCTTTTCAGCTTCTTTCATTGAAGGTTTCTCTGCTTTGTTGCTGGCTTGAAGTTTTATGACTGTCTGTCTGTTTCGGTGTGTGCTGCCAGTTGTCTAATATTGCAAGACCAAATTAAACACTTTTCAAGCTTGCTCCTAAAAGATAAACATGTTGTTGACATGATTGTATATAGAATCTTCAGAGTTCAGACTACTCTAGTATAGTTTTAAGGAAGTAGTCAATCAATCAATCAATCAAATTCGTTTATTTGAAATCAAGTTGGCAGTATCACAGCTTCTTACAACAGTAATATGGACAATAAGGAAGGTGACTAAAGCACAAAGATGAACATAGCAATGTACAACAACAGGTAGTGGTGTAAGTGACTCTGTAACAAGAGATCCAGTACCTGGATGTAAATTGAACATACATGTATCTAGAATAGTGACTGCCGAAGACAAGGGTATCTGAGGGAGCATCATGACCCCCTCAGTAGGACCGAGGCAGAGCCCAGCAGCCAATACATTTTGAAGCAGTTTATATGAATTTTGCATATTTAGACTACATGGGATACTCTGTGTTTTCAGTCGAGATAGCAGTTGTCACCAGTCCCAGGGGAGGGATATACGTAAACATTTAATCCGATATATAGGAATCCCGCGAGTGGCATGCTGCTGGCGTCAGGTTGGGTATGGCACGCCATGACCCGACAAGCAACGGGACCAATCATAACCACTCCACTTATGGCCTTATATAATGATCATTGACAGAGAGCCATTGAAGTTCTGCCTGTGCTAGCATTAAGCCCAGGATACCAAGCCACCAATTATATTTTCCAGATTGCTTAGTCATCGTAGCCAGCCTTGTGTTAATTCTGCAGACCTCAGATTTTGATAGGAATGAATATTCTAATGTATTACAATTACTAACTACATTTTCAGTAGGCATTAATCGTCAGTTTATGCATTTGTATAGTTACTGTAGAAGTCTCCAGACTTGATTAAGTTAGACTTGTAAATTCTGCTTACATAACATGGCCACTCGGATGTGGCCTGAAATTTTCAGTAAAAAATGTGTAATGAGGTTATTTGCAGTTAGAAATTTGTAATTTATGAATACATAACAAAGAGCAGTGCTCATTTTCTAGAAAAAGATGTTCTGAATCTAAACACTTGCAAAACAGTTATGGAAGGTTTCCAAAGGGCTAAACATCAGCCTCTTATTTTAAAAACATATTAAAACCAGAAAATATTTTATGCTAATATTTTTATTTTATATTATATCAATATCAATAAGCACTGAAACACTTAAATTAAATTGAAGCAACCAAATAATTTGTTATTAAAAATGTAAGTTAACAAAAGTACTTTTTAATAGCTGAAAAAAGTCCCAGAATGCTATTCCAGAGCATTCCATCTGATGAAAGCATTGACATAGAGTATGTATGTGTATAATAAGAATTATGGAATTCTGTTGTTGCTGATGAGTTGGCCAATTCATTCTGCCCAAACCGTATGGAAAGGTTCCAAGCAGTTGGATTGGTTATGTTGCTCCGCTTTTCCACTATGTACAGTTGACAGATTTGTAGTCTTTTAGGCCTTTGAGAACTAACTTGTAATAAATGTGCCATCGTCACCTTCAGATACCCAGTCAAAAACATGGCACAAAACTGTTCTGTCAATGCTTAATCCCAATCAGCTGGCAGAACTTCTGCCAACGTTCTTAGCAAATGATTCAGCATGTGTTAAATCTTGCAGTGCATACAGGTAAATGTAATTCTAAATTTCTCAGTGCCACACAAAAGCTACATCTGGATGATCAGCGTATACACAGGCACTATATAAAATGAAGTCCATAGGAGCCAGGTTGTTTGGTCAGTACTGGTGCCAGGTCAGAATCTGAGGAGGAAGGAGGGGTGGGCAAGCAGAGGGGAGACAACATGACATCAGTGTTATAGGGGAAATTGGTGGGGATGACGGTAATTGGTGGTGATGGAAGTGTAGCTTGAAAAGTTCGGTTTTCAGTCTGGTGTAAAATGCTGCAGCAGAAAGCCAGTGGAGATGCCGAGATTGACAGGGAAGAGAGGGATGATCAAATTTACGCAGATCTCTAGGGAGTTTCTTCCATAGAGCGAGTAGAGCATAGATTAAGGAGTAGGGTGGATTGAAAAAAGCGAAAATTAGAAATCCGAAATTTAATAGCAACCAAAAGTTGCCTAATGGCATGGGCTCAAAAAATGTCGAAAAAGTTTTTAAAAATTTTAATGTCTTGAGGCTCCCAAGAGGGGCCAAAGTTACAGAAAAATAGCGTTTTTCGAGAGAATCGCAGATTTTCTTTTAAAATATTCTAATTGAAAACTAATTAACTGTCATTCAATATACCGTTGGAAAGAGCTCTTAAAACTGAATAAAATGATGTATTAATTTCCAGAATATTCCCGTATTTATAGAAGTTATTAACTTTTTACCATTTCCCATGTTTCGCGACATGTCGCTAAGTCTGAAAACGGTTAAACACTAATAACTTTTTTACCCTTCGAGATATTTCAACCGATAGTATGTCATTCGATTCAGCCCTGGACCGCCGTTCCAACGGTACATTGTGATCCGGGATTATTTAACAGGACACATTTGTTTTAAATTATTTACAGTTTTTAGTATAGTTTTGTTTGCAATGTTTCATTGATTCTGTTGTCATTTAAGCTGTATGAACACTTTGTCCGATGAATTGAGCGCTAGGAACATTCCATTTTGTTCATGAATAATTGCGAAATGTCGAAGCATAAAAGCTACAATGCCTACTCGTTCTAAAACATAGTTTT